>VMDO01027555.1:0-25116 GCA_007922755.1 Pedetes capensis | reverse complement strand
GGGGGGAAACATAGAGGAGGGTAAGGGGTAACCTATATGAATAATGCTTATCAAATTGCATATATGAAAATTGTCACAATGAAAAGCATGTCAAAATGAATCGCATTATGATGTACATTTAAAATTTCTAATAAAAAAAAAGAAAAAAAAAGAAGTACTAACAGGAAGAGAAGCTTAACATTTTTCATTATGGCACCCTTTAAAAAATTATCTAAAAGAAAAAAAAAAAAAAGAAAATTGAAGCTTAGGTGGACCCAAATTCCTTTGGAGTGAACCAAGTAAGTGTCTACATGCATCAGACACCAAGATGCCTCAGCTTAGGGAACCTTGCTCTCCTTTCCTTCTGAGCCTGTGCAACATCATTTCTACTTGTTCATTTGTGAAAGAAGATGTGAGTAGCCTGAATCTATCCCCTAAAAGGACAGTGATATCTGATTGTTGAACTTTGCTAGACAGCTAAGCATTCACTTCATTTTCTCCCAGGAAATTAATACTCAGGAGGATTTTCACCTAGACTGGATCACTAATAACATTGATTTTTTAGAATAATATTTAGTAGTTACTCACAAATTGTGATTTCTCAGCTATTCACTAAATTTAGAAAGTTCAATATAGCATGAAATATTTCTGTGTTTTTAGGTTCAATTATTTCCAAATAGGTATGTTGCTATAATTTAAAGTTCTGTTCTCTTCTCCACAATGGAGGCACTAAACTTCTGGCTTGATAATGCTTCATGTGGTTTACTAACATTGCCATCGAAAGGCAGTTAAACCTAAAGAGGATATCATATTAAGCAAAGTGTAATTCATTTCCAATTTGTTGTTGTTGTTAGGTGCCATCAAGTTGATGTCAGACTCATAGCAACGCTGTGTACAACAGGTGAAACACTATTGTCAGTGCTTCTCTGCTATTCATAGGGTCTTCAATGGCAGATTGATTTTTGGGAGTGGGTTGCCAGGTCCATATCTCAAGCCTACGGTATCTAATGCTCCCAGGTGGCCTCCCATCCAAGTACTAACCAGGCCTGACAGTGCTTAGCTTCTGAGATCTGACAGGATCCGATGCCACAGTGCTAGGGCTGTGGGTTACTGCCAACTTTGCTTAATTTTATTCAACTCAATCAGTTTAGACTAAGACGAGACTATTTAAATTTCAATAAGAAACTTGTTCAAGCTTTGGGAAAAAATTAAGCATTTGAATGGAAATGTGTGTCTTGCCTTTCTACACTTCCAAAAATACCCAGAGAGGATGTAGGCTTGTCCTCAGTATGTAGTATACACATAGATGGCCCCCATTGTTTAGGTTTAGATAACAAACTGCTGATCAAAGCTCATGGATCTCACTCTAACAATAGTAATTCTGTGCTTGAGTGAGTGTGTGCAAGTACACGGGGGCCTGTAACAAACTTCTATCGTATGGTTCAACTCATATTGTCAGCTTAGTCAATGCTTACTTGGGATTCCCTGTGCACAAGGTAGTAAATAAAATTTAATGACTTATTCCTGGGCATTTTCAAGTAAATTATGCAATCCTGGATTCCAAATATTGTGAGAGTAGCATACCTGGAAGTCATTACCTAAAGTTTGCATGGAAATGGCTTCATGGTTATTTAATGCTAAACTTTCTGCTTTAAGGAAACAGGTAGCACTGGATTTAAATCATGACTTCAACTTGTCAAGTTCTCTTATTTTGGCAATTTAATGCAACCTCTGTATGCCTGGATTAACTCAGCTATAAAATTGCAAAAGAAGTATGTATTTCACGTGCACCATGGTGAGGATTAGATAAAATTATGTACCTAAAATTCAAAGCACAATGTCTAAAATACTCTTAATAGGTGTGAATTGCATTCTAGAAGCATTGCTAAAGGAAAAATTGTGATGAAAGACTTACCACTGCAACTTTGGTAAACCTTTAGTAGCAGAGAATGTTTTTCATTATACAATATCTAATCCATATGAATTTCTTTATAAAATAAGGATTTTTTTTCATTTTTCTGAAAGTGAAAATTTGCAAGTCAATTTGTTGTTCTGACTGTGGTTGTGTTGGTTGTTGTTTTTCACATTTCTTCCCTCAACAAAAAGTTTGTAAAAATCATATCACCTCTGTAATCCCAAATTCTTCACACATCATTTTTCTCTTTATCCAGAGTCTTTTGTTCTTCCTTCCTTGTTTTACATATATACTCATTTTTTCAAAGTTAATTCAGATTTTTCTACATTGATCTTAAAATTAGAGTGAAATGATTTACAGTTGTCAAAATAAATTCATTAACCCCAAGGAGACAGAAGTCCCATTGGGGAAGGATGGAAAACAAATTATGTAATATTGGTGGCTGACTAGATTAGGAAACATGGCTGAGCAATATTGAATAAGCACAGGCCATTCTATTGTAAGTCCTGAGTGAAACTCCATATGCTTCTTGACATCATTGAACCTCACAGAGCCCCAAATCCCTAGCTATGATTTCCCCTGCTCTACACAGATATGTGCCTTATCCAGCAAGAAACTCTCCCTGTATCATAAAGCTGGTTCCTTTCTTAGTAGAGCTAGCTGCTCTCCACTCATCTCCAGCTTAATCGGTTTCACCTTTCTGCAAGCCCACAGAAAGATTCAAACCAACCAATCACATCCTCCTGCAGAAACCATCTGCTTCTGGGAGTTTCTTTATGAGAAAACTTTAATGTCAGACATGATCTTAATTTTAACACACATAATCATGTTCATAGCATTATCAAGATTTTATTCTCATCTTCCGGGAAAAGAATTTATTATAATTTTTATAGTGTTTATGTTAAGAAAGTGTGGTGTAGGTATCATTCATATATTGTTTCATATATACAATTTATGAATAACATGTCACACATACTAGGTAATTATAATAAGTAGCTATGTGATTTTGATTAGTTATCATCATTTTATAAATTAATTACTCTCTCCTCTCCTTTTCCATCATACCCTGAGCTTGGTGGCTAGTTCAATTGTCTGTAATCTGTGTATTCAAGGATCTCCAGGCCTCGGGCCAGGCGTGGTGGTGCACGCCTGTAATCCCAGAGGCTCGGGAGGCGGAGGTGGGAGGATCCCAAGTTCGAGACCAGAGGCAGTCTGTGTAATTTAGCGAGACCCTGTCTCAAAAAGTAAAAAAAAAAAATGGGCTGAGGTGCAGCTCAGTGGTCCAGCACTTGCAGAGCATGCAGGCACGAGGCCCTGGGTTCAACCCCCAGTACCGCAAAAAAAAAAAAAAAAAAGGAACTCCAGGCCCAATACCTCTGTTACTCTTCAGCAGTGGATTTTTCCAATGATTCTGAACTTAATTACCAAGTAGAGTCTCAGTTATTTCTTGACCCAGTAGATATTTTTTCTTATGGTTATCTTGCTTTTATAGTTTTATCCTTGTTGTTGTTAGGTACCATCAGGTTGGGTCCAACTCATAGCGACCCTATAGGGTTTCCAATGGCTGGTTGTTTTGGGATTGCTTTGGGATTGGATTATCAACTCCTTCTCCTATTTCTGTGGTGCTGGAGATGGAACCTGGGTCATCAGAGACTATGGAGTGATGCTCTAACAACTGAGCTAAACCCCAGCAGCTTTATCCTTACCATAATCTTATTGTTTTATCATCCCAATGTACTATTATAGTTTATCAAGGAGTGGTTTGTGATTTGTTGATTTCTAGCTGGGGTTTGGAGGGCTAGAATATTGATCCCTTAGTTATTAGCAAGACCATCTTAAGTGGAAGTTGACACTAGATTTAGAAAGTTTTCTGATAATACTGATTGAAATATTGTATGTCATGTCTATGAATCAAATCATTCACTTAACAAATCCTTATTTATTTCCTCTGATGTACTTTTCCCTATCTTAATTTCTAGGAGAATACAGAGAAGGCTCCTAATGATAATTAATACTTAATTCCTTGCTCCAATATCTTCTTGAGAAATAGATACATTCACATGCCATTTTATTATTCCTTAATGAGTATGATGATACAATCATATACTGGATGTTATTACTCTGTTTTGAGAGAGTGGGAAGAAACAATTACCTTGACTTGAAGGTAGAAGGTTGGAAAAAGATTTGTAGTGAAGTTAACCTTTGAATTTTGGTCCTGATATGTTATTTAGATTTAGACATGTGCGGGATAAGAATAAAGGATTGCCAAGTGGGAAGAAAGACTACGCCAAGGCCATGAGCATGGCAGTATATCCACACCTCCAGTTAACTGGTTGATTGATTCAATAAATAGTAATCTAGGGTCAGAGTAAATATTGTGCAAGGTAGCTGTAGGAGAGATAGCCCTTGCTTTCAGGAATACCATATGTCATGAAGAGAGAGGGTGAATAAAACAATCCTGATGTAGCACACAACCTGTAATGACACAGGCAAAGGCAGAATTTCTAGGTGTTTGTGTGATGGCAAGCCATCTCCAAGAACATTATTCATTTAGACAATTGTTCTAGCCATTAAAAGAAAGTAAAAGTTTGGAGAAGTCAAATTAAATCACTCTTTCCAAACTCTAGCTTACTAAGGCCTCTCTGTTTTACCTCCTACCAGTAGCCCACATTAAAAGTGCATTTCATTTATCCTAAACTCATCTCATTTTCTCCTATTTCTCTGAAGTACTTTCAGCCACTCCACTTCAGAGCCCTCTGTGCACTCATTTGCTGCTGCTATGAGATTCACCTTCCATCCTGAGTGACAGATTTGTGAAAGAACCCAATTAGAACCCAGCTAATGAGCCCTCCGCGGGGTCCCCTAATAGCCAAATGACTGTTTATTTTCATCTTTTGAATTAAGAAAGATGCTGTAAGTCAAGGAAGAGTTTAGAATATAGAAGCATTAACTGAATCCAGAAAAACACCTGTGTTCCTCATCCTATATTTACTTACGTACTTTAATCCAATATTGCTTGATCGGTGCAGTGTTTTAAACATTCTAATTATATGCTATAGGAAAACAGACTCTCAATAAAAGTAAGGAATTAACAGACATGAGGGAGAAAACCCTCAAGAAACAAAGGAATAGTACCTTTTCACCCTGGAGTACTTTCCATCATAAGAAATAATGTAGGAAATATTCTTTCAAAAATTACAATTATTATGATTCTGTAATGTATGCTAGATATAGTCATAGGATGTTATTCATACACATTTACATATGTAAGTGAAAAATACTACTCAGTAAATGAAAAATGACTGAATTGTCATGGAAAAATCATAATGAGTGCCTATATCTTTTTTTATTATTTTACATTCCTGAGAAGCAGCTGTTATGGGCTACATTTGATGTTAGAATGGCCAGTTTTAGTGACAGACCCCTGGGACTGTAAGGTGACAATCATTTTATTTTCATTGTTTTTAAATGTGCAATGACTACAGGAATCTCTAACAGTGTGAATATTTAATAACCCGTGATTACTATGTAGCCCTCTGCCTTTTATCCTCATCAGAAACACAGACACCAGCTGTCTTCTCTTCATAAGAGATCTCCTATTATTATAAATGAATAATCTATTGTTAGTAAGGTGAACACTGAAATACTAATAACAGTCACTTCTTACACTTAAGTCCTTTTGGATTTCACCTACGTGGGAAGGTGAAGCCAAAAACAATCTCAACGTTTGACACTCTGAGATAGACTTTTTAAATGCTCTCTGTTTCTTCCTCTCCATCCAGAATGGCATCTATTACACTACTGTAAATGGTAGGCACAAAAATATTGTCTTACTTCTATTAACCCAGCAAAATCTGTCAGTGCTAGCCTACTAACTACATGCGGTTCAAAAATCTAATGGCACTCATATCAAGGCCTATGCTGCCACATCCCTTTTCATTATATCCTTTTCCAAGTTTCCTTTTTTAATGCATTGCAGGTGCCACTTTTCAATTCTTTCGCAGCCATGTTCTCTTATAAGACACTTTGTTATGTTTCTGTAACTTCCTCTTACGTAGCCCAATCATGCCATAATCAGCATTGAATTATACAATGAACCAGGCAAGATTATTACTCTGGAAATAGACATCAAAATTGTGATTAATATATATGGTAGTTTTGAACAATGGAAAGAGTATGCCATTTAAACATAATTAATTTGGGTTCCGAGAGAGCCTGCAACTTAATGATCTTCACAATGAACAACACCAAAATGCTGACTCCAGAAGGGAGTCAGTATCAAAAGCAGACAAGATGCTTATTTTAATGAACACATGAATGTAGATAGGTTCAAATGAAATTCACAAGTTTGGCCCATTCACAAGGGCTTTCTTAAACAGGGTCAACACAAATAGAAATGACACATAGCTAAGAAATAGCCTACCAAATTACAGCATAAACTGTATAATGGAGAAAATAGAAAGAGTCAAGGGAATAAATAAAAGATAGCCACAACTCATCAGAATGAAACTGAATAGATAGAGGAATAGTTTAAGAAATGGGTGTTCTATGCCCTCAAAGATATTAAGCCAAGAAAATTTTTCTGAAGAAAAAAAAATTAAGGCACAAATAATGAGAAAGAGAGCCAAATTTGGTGTCCAACTTCAGGAAACTAGGGAAAAATAAATACAGACATGAGAGCCACATTAGAACCAAAAAATTAAAACCCAACACTGGTTCAATCAAGGAGAGAAGATATAGGTTGAAGAAATCAATTAGAACTTAGTTGAGTAACAAGAAGGAACATGACATAGACTTTAGAGTCATACAGAAGTGTAAACTGGATGTCTACTACTTACTGACCATATATCCTTGAACTATCTACTTAACACTCTTGTGTCCTAAGACTTTCAGCAATCAAGTGGGAGTGTTACCAAATCTCCTTCTTTCACTGGTTACATTCACTAAATAAGATAATGATGAATATATGGAATTTAACAGTACTGGACATGCAATGAGTCTCAGAATTTTAGTTATTTTACAAAAAACTGGAATCTCATAAGAGACCCATACCATATTTAATTGTCATAGGAAATAGTAAGAACAATATAAATATTGTTGTTGTTGTTGTTAGGTGCAGTCGAATCGGTATCTGACTCATAGCGACCCTCATAGGGTTTTCAACAGCTGACTGTTTCGCGATTGCCTTGGGAGTGGATTGCCAGGTCCTTCTCCCATTTTTGTGGTGCTGGGAATTGAACTCGGGACCTCAGAGACTGCAGCGCAGTGCTCTAACAACTGAGCTAAATCCCAGCCCAATATAAATATAGGTGCAAAAAATCTTTCTTGACATTAAAATTTTTGATCCTGAGGATCAAAAGGGTAGAACTTGTTCTAGGAAATTTGTATACAGGATTTTCAACTCCATAACCTATCCACAGGAAGTGACTAGATTTCCAGAACAAAACAGAATTTGTTAGGCATCAAGCAGAATAGGACACATAAGGTAAAAATAAATAAGTAAATAACCAAATACATAGCCAGCCTGATGTCTTATTTTCCATACTAAATTTCAAAAATAAAATAATAAGAATTTTACTTTGAGCAAGGCACCACGCCACACACCTATAATCCCAGCAAATCAAGAGAGTGAGGCAAGAGGATTGCTAGTTTGAGGCCAGAGACAGTCTATGCAATTTAGCAAGACTCTGTCTCAAAATAAAAAAATAAATAAATAAATAAAGGGCTGGGGGCAAGATGCAGCTCTATTGTACAGCTTTTGTCTAGCATGCTCAAGTGCAATCAATCAATACTGTCAAAAATAATTTCACTCTGATGATTTCACACAGAAATGTGTGCCCCAAGGCATGAAGACTAGTAATAGCATCCTCCAAATGTAAAGGTAACATTCAGAGAGAATAAATACATTGAAGACATCGTATCTTATGTCTTTTGCTTTGTCATTGCCCACCCCATATAGTTTTTCAATGTTTGTGTTTTTCTTTCTTGTGGTATTTGGGGGTTGAACACAGTGTCTCACACATACTTTGCAAGTGCTCTACCCCTTGGGCTGCTCCTCTAGCCCATTTTATATTATTTTTATTTTGAAACAGAGTCTTGCTAAGTTAGGCAGGTTGCCTCCAGACCTGAACTCATTTTCCTTCTGTTTTAGCCTCCCAAACTGCTGGGATTAGAGGTGTAGGCAACCACATCTAGCCAATCTTTACATATTTTAATTAATCAAAAAATATATTTATAACAAAAGAGAAATCTCCACCTGGAAAAGAAAACTTTTTTTTTAACTTAGAATCATACATACAATTGACTGTGCCTCAAAGTTTACGAGTTATATGATCCGGGGTAAAACAAGCAATCTTCACTGAGCCCCATTTGCTCATTTGCCCTGGGCACTGATAGAGATGAACCAATTCCAGAACTGAAATATTTATACAAACAATTTACTCTGCAAGTAGTAAAAATTATTCACTTCAATTACCACATATTCTCAAATCTAATCCATACCCTGTTAATAATTCTAGAGGACTACAAAATCAGGTTTGGAATAGAATCTCATGCAGATTGGATGTCCAGTTGAAAGCTAGGTGATCAACCCAGTGCTCTCCATGGTAAATCCAATCCACATGCAATTCTAAAATATCTGAGAAAACTAAATGGAGAATGTTATGTTCTGCAAAATTGTCCTTGCAGTTAGGTGTCAACAAGGCAATTCTCAATTCTACTACTGATCCTATATCAAGAGAAAAAAAACACTCCCTGACACTCTGCCATGCACATGATCTTTTTTATGTTCAAGCTCATTATGGCAGCCACTGTGTCAATCCATCTAGTTGAGGATCTTCCTTTTTTCCCTGTTTTGCCACTCTTGCAAACATGGTTCCTTCTCCAGGAATTGGTCCCTTCTGAAAACATATCCAAAATACATAAGACACAGTTTAGCCATCCTTGATTCCACGGAGTACTCTGGTTGTACTTCTGTGACAGATCTGTTGGGTTTTTTTGGCAGTCTATGGTATACTCAATATTTGCCTCCAGCACCATAATTCAAAAACATCAATTCTTGTCCTGCTTCCCTTTGTCAATGTCCAGCTTTGACAACCATATAATGCAACTAAAAATACCATGGCATGAGTCAAGCTCACCTTGGACTTCAACATGAGTAATATCTTCACTTTTCAACACTTTAAAGAAGTCTTTTGCAACAGGTTTTGCCAATACAACACATCTTTTGATTTCTTTACTCCTGTTTCCATGGGTGTTGAAATCATGGACAACCTCAATCCTTCTTCGTTTAACATGAGGTTGTGTCCTGACCCAGTTGTAAAGATTTTTGTCTTGTTGATGTAGAGATGCACAATACGGTCAGCCATACCACCCTGGCATCTGATACCCTCTGATCTCAGAAGCTAAGCAGAGTTGGGAGTGGATGTCCTTTGATTACCAAGTATTACCAAGTGATTGGTGTACCAAGTGGTTGGAATACCAAGTGATTACCAAGTATTTGGGCCTTGGTAGAAAGACCTGGCAGCCCACTCCCAAAACAATTAGCTATTGAAAACCCTATAAATAGCAGAGGAGCACTGTTAAGCATAGTGCCAGGCATGACACAAAGTCCTTCTGTTGTATATAGGGTCACTAAGAGTTGGACCACACTCAGTGGTACCTAACAACAACAATATTGTCTTTGATGACACTTATTTGTGCAGTGAGGTTTTAATGCTCAGCTTTTCCTCCAGAGCCAGACATAGTGGCTGTCACCCTTTCTTCAATGTCAAAGCTAGGTAATGGATCTCCTGTCAGGAATAGGTGATTTTCCCAAAGCCACATCCCATAATGGCAGAACACTGTGCCACATATGCTTAGTCTCCAACTAAGCCCAGAGAATCATCTGGGTTGGAAAGATGAATGTAGGAAAAAGATAAAAAGGAAAATGTCTAATGTTCTCTCAAGTCAATTGTCATAGTAAAATGCTATTTTCTATCCTCTTGCCCCAACACATAATTAGAGAGGACTCTCATCCAGCCCTAGCTCTGTGAATAATTCCCTATTAAGTTTTCCTGATAATGCCCACATCTGTTAGCTCGTTAGAGACAAAGTTGAATGCTACTTGGAATCAGTGTTGGGCAAATGTTTGGATGAGATGTGCGATCCTCCTGGATCAGCTGCTAATTTATCTTTGCCAATCTTTACGAGCTTTAGCTGGGAAAACAAGAATATAGTATCTGAGCTGATGGCTGGGAAATCCCCAGGAAAGTTCTGGTATCCCAGCTGCCTGTCTGAAGGTTTGGCAAGTTGGAGATGACTGGCGATAGGCCCGATGTGCAAAGCCCAGCTGTGCTGGGCATATAGATAGAGTGCAGTTGGGGAGAGGCAGGCTGGAAGAGCTGAGGTTCCAAGACTTGGCTGCCAGAGGTCAGGCACAGCTGAGCCCTGGCAGCTCCTGGGTAGTGTGAGCAGTGAGAGTTGGCTTCAGGCCCCCTGTGTAGGCATCACACAAGAAGAGAGGATTTATAGGTTTTGCAGAATTATAAATCCTTTTTTCTATAGACCAGGAAGAGGAGAGGAGGAAGGGCTGGCTAATGGAAACACTGGGAAGTTTGTCTTTCCTTCTTCAAATTCTCCTTTCCCATTTCTACTTCTGTTCCTCTTCTGGTTCCCCATTATCCTTCTGCTTGGTTTCTGAGGGGGAGATTATTTCATTATGATTATGTAGAATAATTTAGTTAACTCAGCAGGGTGGTTTCTTGCTTAGGATTTCAAAATAATCAGAAAAATCATTTTAGACAAATAAATCTAATAAAAATAAAAAGAAAACTGTATACTGAGTGATATGTGTAATTTACTTTTTTCTTTATGAAAATCCATGCAGACACCTGTACCAGAGTTGAAAGCAAGGCATCAGAATTAAATACAAATAATATTGATGTAGGACATCCATTTGTATTCTAAAGTGGGACAAGGAACTTGATCTTTTTCACCATTAGTTTCATTGACAGTAAAATTTAAATTGAGGGATTATTGTAAGTTTTAAGTTAAACATAAATTTTAAAAACATGGTATCATGATAGACTGCATGTTCTTGCCTTCCTAAAATTCCTATGTTCAAATCTTGCTCCAAATGTTACAATATTTGGACATGAGGTCTTTGGGTGATAATTAGGTCATGAAGGTGGAGCCCCCAAAAATGATATTAGTGCCCTTGTAAGAAGAGGCCACAGAGCTAGCTGGCTTTTTTTTTTTTTTTTTTTTTTTTTTTTTTTTTTTTTTTTTTTTTTTTTTTTTTTTTTTTTTGTCAGCATGTGATGGTGCAATAAGTCAGAGGTCTGTAGCCTCAAAGAGATTTCTCATGCTGGAATTCTGACTTCAGATTTCCCTCCTCTAGTACAGTGAGAACTAAATATTTATTGTCTAAACTATCCCACATGTGGCAATTTGTTATAGAAGACCAACCTATAGTACCTAACTCTTCATTTAAAATTTAATATAAGAAAACAAAACAAAATCAATGTTCTTTTCTACAGTAAGAATTTACTTTTAAGTCAATCTCATTATTATCATTTTGCGTTATCCCTGTGTAATGACAGAATGGTAGGCTAATTTTCTTGTTAAAGAGATTTTAGAAGTGAAAAGAGATAAGTTTTCTCTCCTGTCATTGACATCACAAGGAGCTACCTACGTGAGATGAGCCTTCAAAAAATATTTACTTCCAAAGTTAGAGAAGACTTAGAGGGGGAGGGGGTGAGGGTGGAAGTACAGGGGAGTGTAAGGGGGCACCTATATGAATAATGTTCATCAAAATGCATATATGGAAATGTCACAATAAAAAGCATGTCAGAATGAATCACATTAAAATGTACATTAAAATTTTCCAATAAAAAATATTTACTTCCCTTCAAGCCCTGTGTGTGCCTAGGAGCAAGCTTATGCAGACCCTGGCTTGTATTAAGGCTTAACTAAAACTTCCTTAAATGAATCAATATGAGCATTTCTATATTGGAACCTTGATAATGTCTACTTTATGTATCCCAATCTTTTTTTATTCCTGGTTATAGATAAGCACAGAATTAGCTGTAGGCATTGTTTGTTCATTTTACCCTTCAATAACATCATAAATAACATATTCCAATCTAAGAAGAATTAGAGGTATCCTCAAGTGGATAGAGAAGTTCTCTAGATGAGTATAAAAGACATAGAAAATGATTGCTATTTTAATTATTTACTCTGGCTGATCATCACCATGTACCAACTATCTTATATACTGCAGTTCATTTAAACTTCACACAAATTTAGCAAGCTAATGGTTGTCATCCCAGGGGAGGCAAACCCAACCCATAGCCCTACTTCCTACTTGTTATGCCTTACTGTACATACATCCTATTTCAAATACCATTCTTATTTATATACATTGAGCAATGGTAAGTGATTGATTGGCAGAAAAGATATTCTTAGAAAGCATGTTCAATCTTCCTTTGAGATTAATAGTAAAATGGAATCTTAACTGCATAAAATTTTAAACTGATCTAAATTCAAAATCTATCATTAGTCTTCTGCAAAGGAGGACTGAATATTGCAACTGTGTTAGGAGGATGAAAATCAGGAGATTTTTTTTCTGATTTAAACAGACCCCAAGGTCGGATCTAGGATTTTTTGTTGTTGTTTTGTTTTTCTAACTCTATCTGTCATTGCAACAAATAAAGCTAGCCTGGATAAAACAAATAAAGCATGGTATTGATGGAGGTAAGAATGCAACTTTCTTATGTCAGTCAAAACAAAGCAGATTAGAGATTAATCACTGGGGCCCAGTTGAGTGAAACAGATCTAATATGCTTGTACATATTCTAATGGAGGAAAATACATGCAAGATAATGCCAAGAAAAATAAGATAAATCTATGAGGTGTGATTAAAAAATATAGTGAATGTTTAAATTTAAAAAAAAGATTTATTACATGAAAAGGCTTTTAATCACCCCCCCCCCACACACACACAGTACTCCCTCTGACTTCAAAGTCTCCTATCCCATCCCATTTGCCACTTTCTAAAGCAGTTCTGGAAATCCTCTTTCATTCTCCATCGTGACAATGCTCGATGCTGCACATTACTTCCGGCAGAGCAATTTCTGTCAAGCAACAATAAGATGATGTGTCCTTGTCCACCTTATTCACTGGCTCTGACACCATGGAACCTCGGGCTCCTCGCCAACACCAGAATGACCATGGGCAGTGAACATGTTGAATGGACTCAGGACATTGAGGTAGCCATGAGAGTGCAACTAAAGGACAATTAGTGGCAATATGTCCTGTACTGTAGCATTTTTAAAATTTAAACATTCACCAGAGCTTCTTTATTGTGCTACGTATCATCAGTTAGCTCCATAGGTTGAGCGGGACTCAAACTTTGATTTCAACTATCAGAGGAAAGAATGATGTACCAGGGATTAAAAAGCTGAATTATTTACCACAATCATGCCACATGCCATCAGTCCAGCTGTCTTTCCTCTCTCAGTCTCAGCTCCCTGTCCAAAGAATGCTCCACATTAGCTCTTAGGTCTCTGGGTCCCCAGCTTTGATGCTGGTCCCAGGGCTGACATTTTAAGGAGTGCATTTTGTTCAAAGAGTATGGAGATGAGACATTAATGAGGAAACCTTACTCCCGCAGGCATTTGATTACCTTAGATGGTGCAGATGATGAAGACAGTTTCAAGCAAAGTAGTTCAGCCTGGATTCGTGGCCTTCATGTTCTCTGGTCTTGCTGAGCAAACGAAGTACACAGGCTGGTGGGCCATAAGTGGTCCTAAAATGGATGAGCAGTACAGGCAAATAAGTCCTGACTTTAACATGGAAACAACGGGTCTCTCCTGTTGGAGGTAAGTGCATAGGAATGTAAAACAGAAGTAGCTACGGTCTGGCAAAGGAGTGTGGCATCAACATAGCAGGCTTCTTTGTACCACTGACTTGTAAGAGCTGACAAACCTTGGCAACTTATGTCAACTTGCTTGACCTCAGGTGTCCAAATGCAAAATGAAGGTGAGGATAGTGGGATGGAAATCACAAGGGAGAAATAAGTATGCTCAGTGAAAGCAATCTGGAAGCCACAAAAGTGACTGCCCTGCACCGCCATACTCTTCTCTGCACACTTTGCTACCTGAATACAAAGATAGATGAACTGGATGTTTACTTGGAGGTAAAATCCCCCATCTCACGTGGATGTTCTATTGGTAACATCACATGCACCTTTGTCTCAAATTCTTAAATCCTACTTTATGTAATTCCAATTCTAAGCTGCAATACAAGATCTTTCTCTTTACTGAATGCCTAATGTACCCCTGAGCTAATCCTCATCTCTCTCCTAAGATGATCACTTAATATGTGTCTTTCAAGGGAGACTATATATCCTCACCACTTTATTCACTTCCCTTTCTTGAAGAATGGTGTCTAAAGATAGAGAAGACTTGGATGGGAAACTTAGATAGGAAGGGGGGAGGGGGGAAACATAGAGGAGGGTAAGGGGTAACCTATATGTATAATGCTTATCAAATTGCATATATGAAAATTGTCACAACGAAAAGCATGTCAATCACATTATGATGTACATTAAAAATTTCTAATAAAAAAAAAAGAATGGTGTCTTCTAATGTAAAAGGAAATAAATTCCTTGGAAACATCCCTTCTCCCTCTACTTCCAATGTGATTACCTTGAAATGACCTCTGAGCTTACTGACAACCAAGACATGGATCATCTCTTGTTTCCCTGCTATGCTTCATAACTGATGTGCTGATAAGATATATTTTTTTATTTCCTATAGATGTTTATGGGCTGGGGTTTAGCTCAGTTGGTACAGTGCTCCTCTGTGCTCTATGAGGTCCTGGGTTTGATCCTCAACATTGCAAAAAACAAGGGAAGGATCTGGCTGCCCGGTCCTGAAACAATCCCCCGAATCCCTCATTGAAGACCGTATGAGGATTGCTAGGAGTTGGACTCAACTCAGTGGCTCCTAACAACAACATAGATATTTTCAAATAAATGAAACACTTCAACTTTTTTGTGTTCTATCTTCACTGTTACTCTTTTCTAGCTTTCTGAATTATACAATAATCATTGTTTTGTGCCTAGTATTCATCTTACCTCCTTCTGTGGATTGGTTCCTTGATCTTTTACTTGAACCTTGTTGATATCTTCATTATAATCAATTCATTCTTCTTCAAAAAACTCAGGTAAAAATCCTAGTTCAGGAAAATTTCTAAGACTTCAACTGTCTATAGCAATATGAGTTTCTGAGTATTTCTAGGAAAAAAGACAGAGAAAAATATTTGAAATTAACATCATTCTAGAGTCAGGGAATGGAGGTATTAAAGAGGCTTCTCTCTAGGGCTTCAGTATACAATGACTGTATTTTTGCTGTCCTACTGACCGAGATCAGTAACTTCAAAAGCATGATGGCTAAGAAAGAGCAGGAATACCTTTTTGCCAACAAATGTGGAAATATATAGTTTATTTAAATTAATGCAAGATGAAACAAAAACCTCACTATCTTTATAAATATTAAATTAATTAAATTCAGAATCTAATACTTTCCCACAAAGAATTCTCCATGACCATAGGATTTCACTGTTGAATTCTACTGGAGTCAAAGTATAAGTAATACCATTCTTACGCAAACTCATTAAAAACACAGGTGAAAGGACACAATATAATACTAATAACAAAATCTGACAAAAGTTGTACTAAAAATAAAATCATAAATGAAAATCCATCATAGACATAGCTTCAAAAACTCTAAAGATATTAGAAATTCATGTGGAAAATAGATGAAATGGTTGAACAATATTAAATAGGAAAAGGGGATTTTAGAGAATGAGAAAATATCTCTTTTGATCATAAGCTGCTACAAAACAGTCTTGAAATAACTATTACTGTGTGTCTCATTGCTGTGGGTTAACCACAGTCTGTAAGTAGTTCTTGCTTGTGATGGCTTGTACAGTTGCAGTCAGATGGTGACTGAGGCTGCAACCATCCGAAGGCCTTGTGGAGCATTATGTCCAAGATAGCTACCCCAAACAGATGTCACTGGATATTGGCTATCAGCTGGAGCTGCTAACTAAATCACCGGAACAGAGCTTCATTGGACTGTGTACCTCTGAATATATACAGAAACTGAGTTTGAAGTGAAATACTCCAAAAGCAAATGTTCTAGAACATAACATGCAGAAGCTGATAGCCCAGTAGCAAAGTCCCTATATATGGTTAAGTGAAGATACAGAACCCACCCAGATTCAAATGGCTGAAGAAATAAACTCTATTTCTTAATGGTGGAGTAGTAAAAGGACACTTTTGGTATTTGGGATAGGAAATATTATTGTACCTATCTCTGGGAACTATGATCTGCCACAACTGGCTCTGTAGCTACAAACATTCACACCACTCCAATATACATAACACATTGAACTCCTGCCCACAAGAACTCAAAGTTTCATCCCATTACTGTTCAGCTCAGAGTCCACTGTCTCACCATCTAAATCAAGTCCAGGTGCAGATAACTTTCCTCCCATATGATTCTTCAAGTACACCTTGCTTTTCACATGAAAATCTGTGAACTAAAGACTAGCTATATTCCCACACCCCATATATCCAGGATAAAATGGCGATAAAAGGCTTTAGTTTCAATAGTAGGCATTCTCATTCAAAAGAGGGGAAATTCGAGTATATAGTGATCACTGACCTATAGTCAATCTATAATACAGAAGGGCATCTACTGCCTCCTCCTCAATTAAGACCCAACTCTTCACAGCACTTCACTCCATCTGAAGCTCTTAGCTCTACTCTCTGACTCAGATCTTTCTTCTATAACAAATGAGATGAACCTTTTCCATTTCCATATGAAATTATCTAAAATGCATTAATATAAAATAAGATGCACATAAAATAGGATTATTACCTTAAGAGTTGAATAATGTTATCCCAAAAATCCGTATGTTAAAATGTCAGTACTCAGAATGTAGTTTTGCTTGGAAACAGGTGAATTGCAGATAGTATTAATTAAGACGAGATCACACATCAGTATGGTATGCCCTGGATCCAATATGACTACCATTTTTATAAAAAAAAGAGGAAAATGTCTCTGTAAATGACAATATCAAGAGAATGAGCAAATGAACCACAAACCAGGAGAATATATTTACAAATGGCATACCATGTAAGGACTGTTATCCAAAATGTAGAATACCTTAAAATTCAAGTATTTGAATACAAAAAATCAGATTAAAAAGTGGGCTTAAGACCCTAACAGACCCCTCATTAAAGAAGATACACAAACATCAAAAATCACAGGAAAAATACTTCACGTAATATGTCATGAGGAAAATGAAAATCAAAACAATTGAATACCACTACTTATCTATTATATGGTCAAAATTGTGGAGAACCCTAGATAGTGCAATTAATTTTCCAAATGATGCTGATAAAAATAGAGACAATAACTATCTTTTGTTTTATTCTGTAATTTATGTTTTGCATTTATAATGAAGATAGAAATGAAATTTGTTAAGGTTTTGAAATATTGGTTGATTTTTCTCTGTTCTTCTTAAAAACATTTACTCTAAGTACTTCTATATAGCTTGTTGTTGTTGTTAGGTGCCATCGAGTCATGTCTGACTCATAGCGACCCTCATAGGGTTTTCAGTGGCTTATTGTTTCAGATTGCTTTGGGAGTGGATTGCCAAATCCTTCTCCCATTTTTGCGGTGCTGGGAATCAAACCCAGGACCTCAGAGATTGCAGAACAGCGCTCTAAATAGTATTTTGTTTCATGGAGGAATAATTATATCTTACAAATATGAAAATAATCCTAAAAGTTGCAATGATTTTCTTAATTGTGATTAGAGTTAATAAGCATTGAGAATTGATGACTTCTTATCCATTTAGATTATAATTCCAAATATATCAGGGGCTACCAAACGTGCATGATTTGGGCCCTTAATTTCTTCACCTTTCCTGTCAACACTTTGCATTCATTGAGGTCACGTGGATTTCCTCAAGGTTATATGGCATTTCTAGTCAATTCCTATGTTGGGCTAATGCATGTTTTTTGTTGTTGTTTTGTTTTGTTTTTTGTTCTTATTTTTTTTACCTATATAGAACAATCTTCTTCCACACTGTCTGCAAGTGTTACTTTCTTATAGCTTCAGGTATTACATATCTTATTAAGTATCCCATTTTCACATAAGGTTTCCCTAATAATACAATCCAACATGAAACCCGTAACTCCACTCCATTGCTCTCCAGTCCTACACTCAGCTTTCTTCACTGCATCATATTATATCATAAATCAATCTGTAGATTTTATGAACTGCACTTCTTTTTCTCCACTGAAAATATAATTTGTATTTTATTTACATTTGTATCCATAGCCCAAGGAAATAAATAATTAATGGATTTGTTACTTTTCTCATGACTGTCATATAATGCCTGACAGAACAAATGAAAAGAATGACAGATTTATTTAGCTCACAATTTTAGAAGGTTCAACCACCATGGTTGCCTGGTTCCACACATTTATGCAGAATACCATGGTGGCAGGAACATGTAACAAAGGTGTCTTTGCCTCCTGGGCTATAAGGATCAGAAAAAGAATACATAAAGGGGCTGGGGAAAGATATCTCCACCAAATCCTAACACTTTCAATATTGTTCAAAGTGAAAATTCAAAATCTCCCCTGAGACTCAAGGCAAATTCTGTAAAGACAGAAAGAAAATTACATATTTCCAATATACCATGGAATAAACATTCCTATTCTAAAAGCAAGGTACACACAACTAGGAAGGAAGGATCACACCAAAGTCTAAGTGAAGTCCACCAGGACAAGCTTTAAATCAGGTAATTCCAGGTACAGCAACTGGGGCACTATTATCTTCATGTGAGCTCCAAAGTGCTTAGACACCACACCTCTACTGCCTTGACAACTTCAGCCCTCATGGTCTCTCTCAAGCAGGCTCCAATTTTTGCCTGAAGCTTACCTCTACAGAAGTTCCACTTTCCTGACTTCTCCAGGGTCATGAGGTCTCCATGGCAGACTAGTCTTCACCCTGACACACATGAATCTATATCTATATAGATTCATATTCATGAATCTAATCTGCACCCAAATCTAATCTTCACTCATGTTTTGTAATCCCTTAAACGGAAGAAATAATTAGTTTGCAATATAAATCTGTTCCTGTCCTTCAACAGCTTCTTGTCCATAGGGTGACTGAATAAGTATGATAATGAAGTGATGAAGAATGTTGGTAACATTTCAGTTATGAGCAATGATGATGAGTGTCATGAATCATAGGTTATTTATAATAATGATAATAATGAATAAAATGATAAATTATCACATTGTATTGTTTTTACAGCATGTACAACAGTTCTGTAATTTTTTCCCTCAAAACAGCTCTGGACTCAAATCTATTCCAAGCATGATTCTAATATGCATCTCATTGTACAGCTCTCCAAAATTGTTTTCTTTTACTTTTTCTTTTTCTTTTCTTTTCTTTTCTTTTCTTTTTTTTTTTTTTTTTTTTTTGTGGTACTAAGGGTTGAACCCAAGTCCTCCCACTCGCATGCTTTGCAAGTACTGTACCACTGAGCTGCACCCTCGGTCCATTCTTTTACTTTTTTGAGACATGGTCTCACTAAATTACACAGACTGCCTCTGGTCTCCAACTTGCCATCTTCCTGCCTCTGCCTCCTGAGTTGCTGGGATTACAGGTGTGCACCACTGCACCTGGCTTCTAAAATTGTTGAAAGACTGCAGATTAGGTTTGAGAATATACAATATATGTACACCATATTTTATATTCATTTACCAGTCAATGGGCACTTAGTTTGGTTCAATTTACTAGCTGCTGTGAGTAGTACTGTAATAAGTATGGAAGAACAAATGTCCATTTAACATACTGATTTCATTTCCTCTGGATATAGACCCAGTTGTGAGATTCTTAGGTCATATGGTAGTTCTATCTTTAATTTTTTGAAGATGTATATTTCTATCACCAGTTTATAAAGGTTTAATTTTCTCCATATCCTCACGAGTAAAATATCACAACATTCCACACATATATATAATCATTGTCAATATTTTTTTAATTTAAAACATTATGATATATATCAGCTTTGATGTAGTTTTGGCTACTCATTTGCTCAGAATCTATAATTGAAATTATTAATTCAAGGATAAAATATCTAAAATCATTGACATATTGATATAATTTTCCAAAATAACATCTATTACATAAATTTATTTCCACCAGCAAAAACCATACAACACATGCCAGCTGTACTCATACCAACAAAGAGTAATTAAAATTGATGCAGATACAATATTGAGGAGAGGTGACATCTCATTTCCTTAATGCACATTTTGTGAGACTGAAAATTTTTTCAGTGTTCCTATCTACTGTGAATTTTTGGTTCCTAATTTCTGCAAAACTAGGGAAGTAGAAATTCCTGGAAATACAAAAGCCATGAGATCAATAAAATAGATGTAAAGTGATCTTTTTTATCTCCCAAGTGACTCAAAGGCACCTAACAACCACAAGAAGTGATTAACAAACACGAGAAGAATATTATAGGGAACCAAAGAAATTTAACTGAATTTCACTTAAATCTCCCAGAACTATAACAATCATTTTATTTAAGCCTAGTTTTACTAATATATGTGTTTTTAAGGTACATCTTGAGCAAGCTCCTCATTTTAGTCCAAATTACTTATAATTTGAGAATTAGCCATAACAAATAGATTCTAACTAAATCACCAACAAGTAAGGCCACAGGGATTTTAAAAAGACAAAGCAGAGAAAAAACTGTAATAATCATTTTTAATTTAATCTCCTATATTAAGTACTGAACCAAAACTACATAGTGTATGTGTTTGATTTAATCTCTATGACAAATATTGCATATGTGTGGAATACAATTCTCTTTTTACAGGCAATGGAACTATGGCTCTCTAAATACATAAAATAGTTGACAGAAGTCACATAGGTCCCTCAGAACTGCCTGGGCTGTGGCGTGAAGCCTGGCCTCCAAGGTCTTAGGTGTTCCTCTCACTACCATCTGGAAACTGCCATCATATCAGTGACTGGTGGAAGCATACATGTCAAGAGAGCATAATGGATTAAACACATCCTTCAAAAAATTTCAGTACTGCTGTAATCCCAAAACTTGGGAGGCAGAGATAGGAGGATTGCAAGTTTGAGGGCACAGGAAGCCTGCATAACTTAGTGACACCCTGTCTCACAATAAAATGTAAAAAATGGGCTGGTGCTACAGCCCAGTGGTATTTGCTTGCAAAGCATGTTGGAGGCCCTGGGCTCAATGCCCCCAGCACTGAAACTAACTAACAAAAACTGTTCAGGACCCTCATTACAAATATAATGCAACAAAATAAGTCATAAAAATCTGAAACCAAAAATGATTCAAGGGATCATAGACCATTACCTTCACTTTATAGAGAAGGCAACTCAAATTGCAAGAGGAATATTTACCAAAATTTGTGCAAATAGCGAGTAAAAATGTTCACACTAAATCCACTCTTTCATACTGTATAACTCCTGCTTTTTCATTTCATTCCATTCGAAGTCTCCCATTTCAAATTAGACCGAGTTCCAAGGACAATATTGCAGACTCCAGAAAACTTACAGGTCTATTCTGCTTTTATTTAACCTTTTTGCATTTTTTTTCTCACACATATTTTGACATTTTTCTTAATGTAATATTGTCAGTGATCACTTCTACTTTATGTACCACCATTCTTCTGACATACAAATTATAATTGTTAGGTAAGGAGCCGAAAGATCCGTAAACCCAACAGACCTTTATTGGGAGAAACTGCCAGAGTTGTCTCTAGCAAAGGGAGAGCAGCCCCCCGGGGGAAGAAGGGGGTAAGCTTTTATGGGCTCTAGATGGGAGGGGGAAGGAGTAATTGACGTATTGCATGGGGATAGGTAGGATGCGGGTGTGCAGAGAATTCTGATAGGCTGGACTAGTTGCCAGGTAGGGCAGAGTTTCCAGTTAAATTTTTGGCAGGGTTTTTTGCAGGCTTTTATGGACTGAGGGATAGTGGGTAGAAGAAGGCACTTCCTTATAGGGAGGAGCCATCTTTCACAGGTCCTGCAATAGAGGCAGGAGAATCAGGATCCTGGTCCCCATGGTAACCAGGATGCAGTACCTGCCCTCTGGGAGCACAAAGCCCTGCTGGGGAGCATCAGAGACTCCAGTCCAGTGCACACCTAGGGCTCTGCAGGTGGGGCAGTTCTGTAAGAGGAGAGGAAAAGCCCCATGCCTGCCTAACAGTAATCTGCTGTACACTGAAGCCAAGTCAGTGTCGCTGCTGAAATTTTCCAAAATTAAGACTAAATAGCTTTGTTGTTGTTAGGTGCCGTCAAGTCGAATCCGACTCATAGCGACCCTCATAGGGTTTTCAATGCCTGACTGTTTCAGGATTGCCTTGGGAGTGGATTGCCAGGTCCTTCTCCCATTTTGCCGTGCTGGGAATTGAACTCGGGACCTCAGAGACTGCAGTGCAGCGCTCTACCAACTGAGCTAAATCCCAGCCCTTAGACTAAATAGGCACTATTTTAATTTCAAAGGGACTTTGAGATTAGTCAAAATGCAATAAACTTTGACTCTCATTTCTCACATTATTTTACAAGTTCTTCGTTCAATACTGTGTTATGCAATAGGAGAGGGATTCAGGGATGTAACTTTGAAATAAGCAATGTCACACTCTAAAAACAGGTTGACATTTTTAAAAATGCAGTTATACCTCAGAGATATTGTGGGTTTGGTTCTGGACCATTCCATAAAATGAATAGTGCAATAAAATGAATCATACATATTTTTTGTTTTCCCAGTTCATCTAAAAGTTTTGGGTACATTGTAATATAGTCTATGAAGTGTGTAACAGCATTGCACCTAAAACAACAATGTTCATTCCTTAATTTTAAAAACGTTTTATTGCTAAAAAGATTCTAGCTATCATCTGAACATTTAGCCCGTCAAAATCTTTCTGCTGATGAAGGGTTTTGCCTTGATGTTGATGGGTGCTAATAGACCAGAGTGTTGGTTGCTGAGAATAGGGACATTGTGGCAATTTCTTGAAATAACATAGCAATGGAGTTTGCCACATTAATTGATTCTTCCATCCTCAAAGGAATTCTCTGTAGAATGCAATGTTGTTTGATAGCATTTTACTCGCTGTGGAGTTTTATTCCAAGTTAGAGTCTATCTTCTCAACTCTGCTACTGCTGTATCAACTAAGTTTAGATAATGTAAATTTTTGCTGTCATTTCAACAATGTCCATATCATTTTCACTAGGACTAGATTCCATCTCTAGGAATTATTTCTTTTGCTCATCCATAAAACACAATTTCTTAAACTTTCGAGTTTTGCATGAGATTGCAGCATTCAGTTACATCTTCAGGCTCAATTTCTAACTTTGTTAGGTGCCATTGAGTCGTGTTCAACTCATAGTGACTCTCATATGGTTTTCAACAGCTGATTGTTTCAAGATTGCCTCAGCAGTGGATTACCATGTCCTTCTCCCATTTTTGTGGTGCTGAGAATTGAACCTGGGACCTCAGAGACTGCAGAGTGGAGCTCTACTAACTGAGCTAAATTCCAGCCCACTTCTAACTCTAGTTCTCTTGATATGTTCACCACATCTGCAATTATTTCCTCCACTGAAGTTTTGAACCCTCAAAATCATCCATGAGATTCAGATTCAAATTCTTCCAAACTTTTACTAATATTGATATTCTGACATCCTCCCATGAATCATTAACATTCTTAATAACATTTAAAATGGTGAATCCTTTCCAAAAAAATTTCAATTTACTTTCCCCACATCCACCGATAGAAATTACTATTTATGGCAGCAATGTTGTTGTTGTTAGGTGCTGTTGTGTCAGGTCCAACTCATAGTGACCCTCATAGAGTTTGAAGGGTTGATTATTTCAGGATTGTTTAGGGAGTGGGCTGCCACATCCTTCTCCCATTTTTGTGGTCCTGGGGATCAAACTCAGGGCCTCAGAGAGTATCGAGCACTAGTCTACCATCTGAGCTAAACTCCAACGTCATGGCAGCAAATGTTGTTGTTGTTAGGTGCCATCAAGTCATGTCCAATTCAGAGCCTCATAGGGTTTTCAACGGCTGATTGCTTCAGGATTGCCTTGGGAGTGGATTGCCACATCCTTCTCCCATTTTTGCGGTGCTGGGAATTGAACCCAGGACCTTAGAAACTACAGAGCAGCACTCTACCAACTGAGCTAAATCCCAGCTCCTATGGCAGCAATAAGCTTTTGAAATGTGTTTTATAAACAATAAGACTAAAGCCTAGTATGGTGGCATACACCTATAAACCAAGAGAATCAAAAAGCAGAGGCAAGAGGATAGCGAATTCTAGACTAGAGGCAGCCTTTATAACTTAGGAAGATCTTGACTTAAAACTTAGTAAGACCTGGACTTAAAATTTTGCCTGTTGTAGGTAGAGTCACTGTGAGTTGGACACTGGCTTGATAACACCTAACAACAAAACTTTGTCCATAACACCAGTAATGTTCATTTCCTTCACTTCTTTCTTTCTTTCTTTCTTTCTTTCTTTTTCTTTCTTTCTTTCTTTCTTTCTTTCTTTCTTTCTTTCTTTCTTTCTTTCTTTCCTTTTTCTTTCTCTTTCTTTTTCTTTCTTTTCTTTCTTTCATTTTTTCTTTCTCCCTTTCTTCCTTTCTTCTTTCTCTTTTCTTTCCTTCTTTTCTTTTCTGTTTCTTCTTCCTCCTCTTCCTCCCCCTCCTCCTCTTCTTCCTACAATACTTTTTCTTCTTCCTCCTCTCTTTTGTATATTGCTGTATTTCTTTCACGAACTTTCCATTTGCATTCACAATCTGGCAAGAGGCCTAGTTTTCAGGCTTTCTTGGCTTCTAACATGCCTCTCAAACTTAATTTCTATATGTCATAAAGTATTCAGAATAGTTCCTTGGCAACAATAAACCACTGGATTATTTTGGGCAGTGTTATTTGATAGATCTTTCTGCAATGATGGAAATGTTCCAGATCTGTACTGTCCATAACTTTATCACCAGCATGTAAAGCAGAGTGCCTGAAAAGTTGCCAGTCTACCTGATGAATCAAATTAGTAATGAAATGAATTATTGATTATACTTAATTTTAGCCATTCTATGTGTAAGTTTAG
>VMDO01027554.1:0-25112 GCA_007922755.1 Pedetes capensis | reverse complement strand
TTTTCTGTTTTACTTACATAATCTGTCAGATGTCTTTGGTTCTAATTCTTAGATTTGGTAATCTAGTATGTTTTCTAATTTACTAAATTATGTTTCATTTTTATCAATATTTTCCTAGGTTTATCTCTTGCTATTGTCTTTCTAATTGATTGTGAGTTAAACATTTAATTCACTTGTTTTTAGTTCTATATTCAATAATTTCGATATTTAAGGCTATATGTTTTCTCCCAAATACAGCTTTGACCATACACCAAGTTTTGATACATGACATCCTCATTGTTGTTATTTTCTAAATAATGTCTAAATACAGTTTGGATTTCCTCTTCATTCTAAAAGATATTTTAGAGAAATTGTAATGATTTTAAAAATTGATAATTCAAATTTTTAGCTGCCCTTTTTCCCTTTTGTAAAATATGAGATCTCCCCATTTTCTGATCATGGGAATATTCGCAATCTTTTTTTACAGTCAGTGTATACTACCTTAAAATAGTCTCGAATTTTAAGAAACATCTTGGAAGGGCTCCTTGGCACATGCCTATAATCCCAGCTACTTGGGAGGCTCAGGCAGGAGGATCAAGAGTCCAAAGCCAGAGGCAGCGTGCACAATTTAGAGAGATCTTGTCTCAAAAAAAAATATATATATATATATAGAAAACAGGCTAGGGATGTGGCTGAGTGTTAGAGTACTTGCCTATCATGTGTGAGGTCCTGGATTTAACCCCCAGTACAAAAAAAGGAACCATCTCAATTTAAGAACCAACAATATGAAATCATTTAATCTTTGGGCTCTTTGCCTAGTAGATCTGCCAAATACTAAAAGAGATGTCTTAACATTTCTTCATCACAAAACAATCTTGCTTACTACCTGTCACTATAGAGCTAATTGCCATAGGAGGACCTGGCACTAGTTCAGTCTTCTAAACTGTCAGCCTGCTGAAGACGACTCATATCTGTTTTGTCTAAGGCCATTGAATTACCTGCCCCTGGCCCAGTACTTAACGAATAAATGAAAGAATAAATTGACAAGCAATAGAGCTACCATGGTTTTTTTGTTTTTATTTTTGTTTTGCGATACTGGGCGTTGAACCCAGCGCCTCACGCTTGCATACTTTGCAAAGTGCTGGACCACTGAGCTGCCGCCTCCAGCCCATTTTTTTGCCTTTTTGAGACAGGGCCTCACTAAATTACACAGACTGCCTCTGGTCCCAAACTTGTGATCCTCCTGCATCCACTTCCTAAACCGCTGGGATTACAGGTGTGTGCTGCTGTACCCGGCAAGAGCTACCGTGTTTATCATACACCATTTGTCAATAAAATAGTTTGTTATATCTAATATTTTTAGTCTCAATTCTATTTTAATGCCAATATTCTGTCTCCATAATTTCTTGGTTTGTTTTGCCTGATATATATTGTATATCATATTGTTTGGGGGTTTTCTTTTGTTTTATCGTGTTTCCTTTTTGCCTTATTCTTGTTGTTATTGTGTTAAGTGGTCATCGAGTCTGTGTCCAACTCATAGTGACCCTATGTACAACAGACAAAACACTATTGTCAGTGCTTCTCTGCTATTCAGGGAATTTTCAATGGCTGATTGTGTTTTGGGAGTGGGTTGCCAGGTCATTCTCCCAAGCCTATAGCACCTGGTGTTCCCAGGCAGTCTCCCAACCAAGGATCAACCAGGCCTGACCCTGCTTAGCTTCCGAGATCTGACAGGATCGGACACCACAGTGGTACAGCTACAGGCATCTTATCTTAGATATGCAAAACTGTTTTCTTTGCAATTGTCTTCAATATACAGGGATCCAACTTAAAATTCAAGTAGTAGATGAGTTTAAGTATTTCTGATACATTATTTACCCCTTATCTTTAACTCCTATATTTTACTAATGTTTAGGTCAGAAAGGCCATTGAGTCTTTTATTCTCTCTTTTAACACAACGTGGCAAATGCACTTCTGTGCTTCTCCTCCAGACCTCATATGCCACTATTTCTTCTCCAACCACTCCTCAGACAGCTATTAAATAAACTCAGATTTTACATGTAGATTATTAATTGTTATATAATATACCTTCTCTTCAAAAACTAACTTTCTTTCTTTCTTTCTTTCTTTCTTTCTTTCTTTCTTTCTTTCTTTGTTTTCTTACTGTACTTATGGGTTGAAGCCATGGCCTCCCACTTACTTTGTGAGTGCTCTACCCCTGGGCTGCACCCCTAGCCCATTTTCTCTACTTTTATTGGGAGACAGATTCTGAGTTATACAGGCTTCCTCTGGCCTCTAACCTCCTCCTGCCTCAGCCTCCAGAGTTGCTGGGATGAAAGGCATGCACCGTCATGTCTACCTCTCAAATTTCATTTTTACATTTGAATTTCAGTTTTCAAACAATACCTTGATGATGTAGACATGGAAAGTATACATGGGGGATTGAAGTTTGCCCTCCCTCTTCTGAGCGAAGCTGAGCCTTTGGCCTCCTACCTGCATCCCTGATTTCGGTTGCTGGGCACACACAGAATTCCCCAGACTCTTCTGTCTCTCCCAATGGGTGGGGGAGCTCCAGGGCCCAAGAGGCAGCCTCTGGGTACAGTTGTGGGTGGAGGAGCTCAGAAGAAAACACAGAGAAGCACATGAAAAGACTGGAGGTGTCCGCACAGGACACCCCTGGCTGTGTAAACGGCAAGTTGAGAGATGGCCCTGAGGTGTCCCAGGTGGGCCTGGTGGGCGCCAGCTGCACCTGCTGCTGGGGACACAGCTGGCCTGTGCATCTCCCCTAGCCCTGACTCTGTGGTCCCCTCCTGGAGGACAGGGCCAGGTGAAGACATTTGGCCTTCTTGTCACTTGGACGTCTTGTCCTCCCCATGAATAGGTTATTACTTCACCTGCAAAACGGAGGGAAGCTGGGGGGGGCGGGATTTCTAAAATTCCGAGGTGCAGATGAGCGTGTCCAAGGCAAGATGTGCCAACACAGCGACCGTGGGGTTGGCCACCTCATTAAAACCGGGCTTGTTCACATAAAGACTCCACCAGGGCACCTATGAATAATTATCGCGGGCCATCTCTGACGTCAGCCAGGCCCCCGTGCGGAGCAAGGTTGCACGGCCTGTTCTCATTTATCTCGGGCTCACGGCCCCTCTGTGGTCAGCGCGCTGGGAGCCTCGCCGACGTCTCATTATGAGCGCATCATAAATGTAGCTGACGGTGCAGACACTGCTGGAGGGGGGTC
Source organism: Pedetes capensis (assembly GCA_007922755.1). Classification (NCBI taxonomy): domain Eukaryota; kingdom Metazoa; phylum Chordata; class Mammalia; order Rodentia; family Pedetidae; genus Pedetes; species Pedetes capensis. The sequence continues at coordinate 21,895 of VMDO01027554.1, read as the reverse complement.
CTCCTCGCAAGGGGTCGCTGCGGAAAAGACACTCTGGATGCCCCCCACCGCATGGAAGGCAGAGACGCTGCTCCACTCACCCCTATGCAGCTCCCGGGTCTCAGCTGGAGAGGGGCAACTAATGGGACTGAGGCTGCTTGGTTCTCTGCCCCTCTAGTGGGCATGTGTCAGCCAGGTCGTCTTAAACCTAAGGCTGGCCCTGCCCTCACTCCTGTCCCCCAGCTCTGCAAGTACCTCAACTTACCTGTCTGTCTCTTGCAGTTGTGTATGGTTTTTTTGGTGTTTGTCAAGTGCTGTCCAGTTGGATCTGATTCAGTGACTCTACCTGTAACTAAAAGAAACCCTACCCAGCACTGTGCCCTGCACACCATCTTCTTTTGATGTTTGATCCCATTGTTGCAGCCATTATGTTTTTTCTCATTTGGAGTCATGCCACATCAGCAAGTAAAGGTCCCAGGGCTTTACTCCATTCCCATTATTAAAGTCAACTTACTTGGAGGAGGCGACTCTTCCCCAGTTGTTTCTTGAATGCCTTACAGCCTGGGGGGTGGGGGGGGCTCATTTTCCATCACTATATTTGACAGTGCTTCTCTGCTATTTGGAGGGTTTTCAATGGCTAATTATTTCAGGAGTGGGTCCTTTTCCCTAGTCTGTCTTGGTCTGGAAATTCAGCTGAAACCTGTCCACAAGGGTGGCCCTGCTGGCATCTGAGATACCAGTGGTGTAGCTTTTAGCATCACGTTAACACGCAAGCCCCCACAGCATGACAAGCTGACACATAGCTAGGGGATGTCTGGATTTTATGCTGATACAAATGAAGCAAAAGAGACTTTACCCCATATTCCAAGTGTCCAGGAAGCCCAGAGCCCTATCCAGCTGGCCCCAAACTCCTCAGCTCTAACAGGGTGCAAAAGACAGCCAGGGTCTGCAGGGGGGCTTCTGCCTCGGAAATACCTTTGCACTAAATCAGAAAAAGAGGGTCCGCAATGCCGGTGAAGGAGAGGGGAGGGGTCTCAATTAGCCACGGCCCTGATATGCCAGCCAAGGTGTCCAGCACTAATAAGGACCTCTCGGAGTGGAGCTGGGGCTTCAGGACCTCAGCATGTCATGTTTCAAAGCAAGTGCCCTCCGAGGGGCTGAGGTGCAAATTCCTCCACCCAGGGAGGCTCAGATGGGGAAAACAAAGTGCATAATAAGGGCCTCGCAATGAAGGAATTCGGAGTCGAGAGCTGAAAAGTAGCTATCATGTTGGCAGATAAATTCTACACACAATTATTCATTCCTAGCCCCTTGACATGTAGATTAATGAGTTTGATAACCCAGGCTTCCAAGAAGTAGATTCAACTCTTCGCAGCCCTTCTCCGCCTCTACCTACACACAGCGCTCGGGTCTAGGGAGAAAAAACAAATCGATACGTTTGCAGTGGCCGCTCTGCCTGCTGGTGATTGGAGCCTTATGTCAAAAATATGATGTGTCTTCTCTTTCACAGCCTGCGAGAAGCAGGCAGGGGCCGGAGGGACCCCGGAGGAGGCAGGGGACCTTGCACCTTGAACTTCAACCAGGTCCCAGACTCTGTGCACTAGGCTAGGCACGGAGCTTTTCGAACTCCAGCTACGGGGAAGGGACCGTTTGTTAACACAGAAGTCACTTGCTGCTGTCCTTTAGGCAAGAGCGTGCAGTGGTCCTGTCCTTAGCTACCACCAAGTCATGCTGTCCAAAAAAGACTACAGGGCAAGACATACGCACCCGGACTCAGGCTGGATGTCTCTTTTAGGATCGGTGAATAGCTCAGAACTCGAGGTTTAATTCCCTCCAACTCAGATGGAGTGAGCTCAAATTCTCAGAAAGAGCAGCTGGGTTCGAACCACGCATACAGCCACGTGGCTTGGCGTTCATGTGATGTCCGGACCACCGCCAAAGCAAGAGCAGGTACAATGTCGGAGGTGCATTTAGATTATCAAGAGTGTTACCCTTGAATGCGGCACCCCCAAATATGTTACAGTGAATTTATCTCCCTTCACCCTGTTTGGCCCTCAAGAGGACTGGGTAGCTAATGATGGGTACAATCTCTCAATATAAGCCCAGGGACAACCTAAGACAGACACAGTCATGGAGAGGCCATCAGGAGAGGCAGGGCTGCCTGGAAAGGTCAAGATGCCCACCTTGCTAGAGGGAGAGGCATACATGCCCACCTGGTCACTGTGTCCTTTGCCTGACATTGTGAAGGTTTACTGTGTAAGCAGTATAATGAGTTTTGAGAACACTAGTTGATGTCATGGTTCCTGGAAGATCACTTATCGATTATCTCTTGTGATTTGGAGGGACTGTCCAGAGAATTTGACCTGCCCTCTACGTTGATCATACCTATGATTGGTAAAATTATATGATGCATAGTAAGAAACAAGAGATTAGAGAAACAGTGACAAGGTTAAAAGGTCATGCACTCCTTCTCTGTTTGATGTGGTTGTTACTAAAGAATAAAATTAAGATATAAGGAGAGGCTAGGGAGAACCCTAACAGCTCTTGGCCATAGTTCACTAACATTCTTGGCTGTCCATCTCTTCTTTATCTCCGAGCGTTGTGGCAACAAAGAGTGCCGTCCTCAGGCCTGATGACACACACCTGTAAAGGCACCATGGGGGAAGCTGAGGCAAAAGGATCACGAGTTCAAAGCCAGCCTGGGCTGCATAGCAAGCTCCAGGCCAGTCACAAAAAAAAAAAAAGAAAGAAAGAAAAAAGAAAGAAAGAAAATTGTTCCTTCAGCTCCCTCATTAACCAAAATTTGGTAAAGGTATTTCTAGATCTTTGCCCACTTATTTCCTCTTCCTTTCAGGGTTTATATTTTTTTTAAATAAAGCATGTTTTTTGCAGCCTATACAAACAATAAGGGAAAATAATACTAATATTGATAATAATGGACAATAACAGTAAATATTTCCCCACACACCCTCAGCCCTAAGGCTGGTGCAAACCCCTCCTGACTTTTCCCTGCACTTTGAGTTCTGTTGAAGGGGTGGGGGTGGAACGCAGAGGTCCAGGCAGGACAGGTGGAAAGAGCAGGGCGGGGAGCACCTCTCTCGCCACTCTGCTGGGAAATCTTCCTGCCACTTTCCTCTGCCAGGCAAGTCCTCTGGACTGTAGAGCAGACCTCAGAAAGCTGCACAGAGTCCTGCCCAGGGACTGGGTGGCCAGATTCAATGTCCGTGAGATCTTTGTGGATCATCAGTGCAGTCATTGTGCAAGAACCCTCTTTACTCTCACAAGAACAGGAATAGAGGGGGCAGAAACCCACTCAGCTCACAGAAGCCCAGTGAGACCTCTGATTAGCAACGTGGACCGGGATAAGCATTGGTGGAGGTGCAATCAGATTCTAGCATAACATCCTTCCTGATCCTAAGGGGACAGCCCCACACAGTGCCTCGATGGGGAAGTCTCCTTCCCTAATTCAAAAGCTTTGACGGCTCCTGATGTTCCCAAGAGTCTCAGGGTGGGGATCTCCAGGCTTCACCAACAAAAATTCAGGATGCCCAGGTAAATTTGAATTTCAGATAAACAATGAATAGTTCAGTGTAAACGCATCCAAATAGGCATGGGGTACGTGTATGCTAGAAAGGTAATTTCCTATAATAAGTATTAAGAAAATATACTTTAAAAAAAATTGTGTCTTAGTATGCTCCAGGCATACTTGAGACCTTTATGCTAAAAATGTATTTATGATCTGAAATTCAAGTTGAAGGGCATATCTAGCATTTCATCTGCCAATCCTACTCAGGAGGTCTTCGTGGAACTGCTCAAGGAAGAAGCAGACGGTGGCCAGAAAGAAGGGAGCAAAAATGGGCTTCCTATTCCAGACAGCCACAGCAAGGAGCCTCCTCCAGGCCGCCCTACAGGCCTCTCTCCACACACCCTGCCTCCCTCTGGGTCCAGAACCAAAGCAGTGGAGGAAAACTTGGCCAGCTATTCCAGAGCAGGCACAAAGTCCTCATCTCTGGATTCTGTGGTGCTGTATGGTTGGTGTTGTCAGGTCCCCTTGAGTTGGGTCCAACTCACAGCGACCTTATGTACAACAGAATGAAACACTTCCTGCCAGAGCTTCTCTGCTGTCCATAGGGTTTTCAATGGCTGATTTGGGGGGGATTTCTCAAGAGTGAGTTGCCAGGTCCATCTCTTGTTTTTGTGGTGTTAGGGCTGTGCTCAAGGCCTCAGAGAGTTCAGAGTGGCACCGTAACAACTGAGCTGAACCCCAGAGAAGAGCCTACACTTGAAGAAGGGGTGTCTCAGGCTAGAGGTATAGCTGGGGGTGGGGGACAGACATCAAGGTAGAATTGTAAGAGCCCAGAGCATGTCCACCTTGGTGGGCCCCCCTGTAATCCCAGCACTCAGAAGGCCGAGGAGGAGCTCGAGATTCAGGCCAGCCTGGGCTACATAGAACGACCCTGTCAAGGACTGGAAAGGAGAGGAGGGGAGAGGAAAGGAGAGGAGAAGGGATGAGAGGAGAGGAAGGGGATGGGGAAGAGGAGCAGGGGAAAGGGGGAAAGGAAAGGGAGGGAAGGAGAAGAGAAGAAAGGGAAAGAAAAGTGATAATGAGCAAAAAAAAAAAAAAAAGAGAAGAGAAGAAAGAAGACAAGAGAATAGGAAAGGGAAGGGAAGGAAGGAAAGGAAGGGAAGGGGTGGAGCCTGCGGAATCCAGCCTAACATCTCCCTTCCTGCTCCCAGAATGCACCAGGGCAAGGTTGGGGAGAAAAGCCAGCCCTGCTTGCTTTTCCAAATCCAATATGGTGGAGTGGCTTCCCCGCTCTCCTAGATCAGACAGCGCTGGACCTCTGCTTCTTGACTCAATGGAAACCTAAACAGAGACGTGTCTCCAGAACGGCAAGCCTGACCACACCGGTGTCCTCGTTCTTCCAGAGGAGAGCTCTGTCCTCACTGTTTCCTGCTCAGTTTCAAGTGCAGGGCTGCCAGCAGACTGAGTTGGGGACCGTGTCCTCGACCGTGATCCTGTCCCTCGGAACAGAGCCTGCACACCGGCCATCAGCAAGACCTTTGCTCTGGCTCTGCATTGCTGCTGCACCTGGGCTCCTAGTGACGCCAGCGACTGCCGGCTGGCTGCATGTCCTGCTTCCTCCGTGCCAGGAAGGGGTGTGGTGGGAAGGAAGGGAGGGAGGGAGGGGGGGAGGGAGGAAGGGTGGGCGGGCCCTGGGCTGCCTTTGCCAGTCTGCCCTTGAGCTTCAGCCCGAGGCTGCAGGTGCTGGAGAAGATTCCAGCAGGTGAAAACTGCTTGCGGTCAGGCTGCTTCCTGAACCTCACCCACACCAGCATAAACCAAGCCTCCAAGAGCAGGTGGGGCCCCTGCTGTGTTCTTCCCTGCGCTCCATTCAGGGAAATTGCATATAAAGGAGGCTTTGGGGGGAAGTAGCTCCATCCCCTCCAGGAAGGGTCTTGAAGCTGGAGAGTCCCAAAAGCAGAGGCAAAGTAGCCAATGCAGCTGTGCCCCAGAGAGAATGCAGATGCAATGGCCAAAGGAGACAGCCACCCTGACAGCCCCAGCCAAAGCAATTCATGCCAGAAAACAATTGTTGAGCAGGCCAAAGTCATATTGAATCAGCAACTACTGCCTTTCCAAAGCTCAATGGCCAAATTCAGCACAAGGTCCAGAGAGAGTGGTCCCTAAATAGCCTGGGAGTTCCTAGCGCAATGTGACGAAAAAAAAAAAAAAAAGACTTCAGTGCCAAGCAACTTCCCAGGCAACCTGAGCTGGCTAATAGGCCAAAGGAGAACCTTCTAGATCAGCAGCTCCCAACCCTTTTGGTACCAGGGATCAATTTTGCAGAGGACAATCTCCAGCTGCTGCTGCTGCTGCTGCTGCTACTGCTTTAAGAGGAGGTGGAGCTGAGGCAGTAATGTGAGGTCAGGAGCAGCTGTAAATACAGACCAAGCTTCCCTAGCTATCCCACCACTGGCCTCCTGCTGTGCAACCTGATTCCTAACAGACTGTGGACAGATGACAGTCTATGGACCAGGAGTTTGGGACCCTTGTTCTAGATAATGTTCCTGCTATCTCTACATCATGCCCCAAACCCTCTACTAATGGTCTCTTGGAATCTCTCAATTAGAGGTCAAGCACCTCAGTACAACCCATAGTCTTGTTTGGTTCTGGCAGCGGTTTACATATTTGAAGTAATTGCCAATATTTGTTAAATGAGGAGATTTCACAGCAAAATTCAGATGTCACATTTTATTGAAAAATCAGCTCTGGCAATACTGGGTCTGGTTCCAGTCACATGGAGCCAAGGAACAGCAAATGGAGGGCACAGCTCTCTGCAGTCCCCAGTGCTCTCTATTGTTTGATGCCTTCTCTGTGAATACATTGTGGATGCTCTGCTTGTGCCTCAAGCACCGCAACAGAACAATCAACCTCTACCTTCCCTAGAATTGGAGAAGAGCATGACAATCCACTCCCGGAGCAATCCTGAAACAATCAGCCATTGAAAATCCTATGAGTAGCAAAGAAGTACTGACCTAATGTTGAGCATGGCACAGTGTCAGGGAGTGTTTTGTTCTGTTGTACATTGGGTTGCTACGAGTCGTACTCAACTCCACAGCACCTAACAGCAACAATAACCCTCCCTAGATGGTCTTGCCAAGGGTCCCCTCCCATCTCTCAGAAGAACCATTATGTCTAGACATCTTGTCTCCTTACTCACAGTTTAGCTTCCTACTAGCCCCCAAGACTTGCGGTTTGCCATCTACCATTCCAGTAGTGGCACCAAGTGATGGAACATACAGCTCCCAGAACCTTGGAGAGCACCTAAAAAATAACATAAACAGAAGAAGCAACAACGTTTCAGAGAAAACCATAACAAAGGCACACCCAATCCCACCCATATGGCAAGAGTGAAAGTGAGACCCATGCGCCCATTTTACAGACTGTGGCATCTGAGGTCATAGCCCATGTCTCCCTTTAACTCTGAGGATGAATGGGCCCCGCAGGAGAGCAGTTGGAGGCGAAGAAGTATCATCCACGTGTTAAGTGCTAAAGGGGGAAGAAAGTTCTGATTGGCCAATCCAGGGATCAGGATTCTGGGCAGAGCTGTGCAAAAGGATAATGTATCTTTAAGCCCAGGTGCCCTTCAGGGAATGTATTGGATAAATGTCTTCTGAAAAGCCTGTAAATATTCCATCGCCTTCTTGTCATTACTACCATGAAATGATAATGAAGCATGAAAGAAATATAATTCCATATTCAGATGACAGCATTAGCCTCCATAAGCAAACTGAAATATTTATTAGTAAAATGTTCAGTATCTACGCCTGCAATCTAAAAAAAGGACAAAAATGTTTTATAATAAAAAAGAGATTGAATGCAGAGGTAAAATCTGGTTGGCTGATTTTATTGCTTATTATTAAATCCTGGCAAAACAATTATTTTTTTCTTTTCATTAGTAAGACACCCAAATTAAAACTATGCCCTCCGGCTGCAAGGTTTACAGTAGTGATTAAAAACAAGGAATTGTGATGCATGAGCTTTTGACAATGGGATAATCAAATTCATTCATACTGTTCAATCTTTCCACTGACAAATATTTTTACAGTGAAATATACCGAACAAAGAATCACATACAACTACTATCAATACAGAGAAATTAGGGAGCCTTATCATTATTTAAAAAGTGAACTGATACAACGTTGCCATAATCTTGAATACAAACATTAGAGTGTAGTTAATTAGGGTAATTATTGCCTAAATTGTGCTTAATTGTCTTTCTCTGAATAGGGTGTGTGAATGAAGCTTTTTGAGCTTTCTGCGATGTATAAGTGCCGCCAGAGTACTTAGTTATAATTTAATAAGTTTTGATGGTATTTCCTATAAGTCACAAAATCCGTCTGAATGCAAGCTGAGAGAGAAACACGAGCCATAGGCCCTGACCTCTGTTTCACCTTATTGAAAAAGAGGCGGAAGAGAGTCATTTAGTACAGTGGTGTCACTGAGCAGCCCTGCATCCTGAGCACATTCCTTAAAGGAAGAGGCCAGGGAAAAAAAAAAAAAAAAACCGAGTCTTTGAAGTGAATGAAAAATTAGAAATTCAAGTGACCACGATCAATTCTGAAACACTGCACAAAATTAATTACAGTTTTGCATCAGAAGCAAGAATGTAGATTTCAGACAGTCGATGTCATTTATCTTGAGCCGCACAATATACAAGGCGATTAAAAAGCCAAATCTGTCCCCACCTCCCGAGTCTCAGGCCTCGCAGGCGCTGTGAAGTACAAATGATTAACTCGGAATTATGCAAGGGATTGCATCTCAGCTTGAATGGAGTGTGCGGTGAGTCACAGGCTCTGGAGAGGGACGGATCTGTGGCTCTTTATCCAAATCCAGTCTGGCCACCTCTGACAGCATCCAGATAAATGGCACGGGGATCTGATGGTCCTGGGGAGCGCCGGCTCAGCAAAACCCAAATCTCTAATTTCTATCTGTTTTTAGTTGTTGTTGTCGTCAGGTGCCATCAAGTTGGTATTCGACTCATAGCGACTCTGCGTACAACAGGCGAAACACTATTGTCAGTGTTCCTCTGCTATTCATAGGGTTTTCAATGGCGGATTGATTTTTGGGAGTGGGTTGCCGGGTCCGTCTCCCAAGCCTACAGCACCTGGTGTTCCCAGGTGGTCTCCCATCCAAGTACTAACCAGGCCCGACCCTGCTTAACTTCCCATATCTTACGGGATCAGATGCCACAGGGCTACGGCTGCAGGCCTGTTTTTAGTGGTGCGCCTTAAATGTGCATTTTTTATATATGTTCGGAGGGCTTAGTCTCACCTACAGGTGACTCTGACCAAATGGCCGCCGCTTCATTCACATAGAGGTGCAAGAAATTGTCTGGAGAGATGGAAAAGGATTTGGCTTTTTAATTGCCATCAACCAGCAAGCTCGGTGTCCAAAATATAGGTAGGCTGGGGAGGCTCTGGCCTAGCCCTCAGGATCCCATCCATGTCTATGTACCCCATACATGTCCCAGGCCTCTGTCCCCAGAAGAGGCCATGGGGCAGAGACCCCACAAAGAAATGCAGCTGCGTCTTCCTTCCTTTGTCTGGGGCTCCCATTCTGATGAGCCCCCCATGAGGAAACACAGGCTGTGTGCGTGTTCAAAATCCATCCCCCCCCCCCATGGTGTCAAAACAAACCTGGTGTTAGAAAGGCTGGCAGATGTTCCCCAACCCTGAGGTGCCCCACATGGTGTCACACACACACACACACACACACACACACACACACACACACACACACACACACGTTGGGTGCCGGTTTCGTGGAACCCTGCATTCCTAACCAATTTATTAACACAAGTGACCACCAGGTGAAAGCTGTCACTTCAAGATCCAGGAGAGCCTCTCTGACAAACCCCTAGGTTTGGAGCGATCAGCTCAAGGTTTCCCTGTTCCTTGGAAACACACAGCTCTTTCGCAAGGCTATGGGCGCCACTGAAATAGCAGCTGGCTTGGTGCGGTGGCGGACACTTGTAACCTCAGCCTTAGGAGGCACAGCCAGGAGGATGGTGAGTTTGAGGCCAGAGGCAGCCTGCACAGTTTAGCAAGACTGCCTGAAAATTAAAAAAAAAAAAAAAAAAAAAAAAAAGGAAAGAGTGGGTTGGGGTGTGGCCCAGTGATGGAGCGCTTGCAAAACATGCATGAGGCCCTGGGTTCAACGCCCAAGGACCAAAATAAAGAAAAAAGCAACTGGCTCTTGGCTCAAAGTTGGGGACACTAGGGAGTGCTGGAGACTGTGGCTCCTGTTAAACATGTGATCTCTCAGCCGGGCATGATGGCTCATGCCTGTAATCCCAGCGGCTCAGGAGGTGGAGGCAGGAAGATCGCAAGTTCGAGACCAGAAGCAGTCTGCGTAATTTAGCCAGACCCTGTCTCAAAAAGTAAAAAAAAATGGTCTGGGGATGCAGCTCAGTGGTCCAGCACTTGCAGAGCATGCAGGCTTGAGGTCCTGGGTTCAACCCCCAGGACAAAAAAAAAAAAAAAAAAAAATTCAAATAGATCTTGCTATGGCTAAAAGCCTATCTCTATAGCCAGATATTCTGAATTCTCAATGAAAATTGGATTTTTTTTTCAGCAAATTCCTTCATTTTTTTAGATGTTGAATTGCATTTTAAAAGTAAATGAAGGAACAATCTTCTAGCCAAACATAACACTTCTGATGGCCAGATGTAGCCCCGGGGGCTGACTTACAACCTCGGGTCCTTACCCCTGTGAACAGAGGCAACTCTGGATTCGGGAGGTCGGATCACCCCGAGTCTCACAGGAGCCGATGACGGAAGGACGCTGGGCCTACAGGTCCAAGGTTCCTCCTTCTCTCACAGGACCAAGAGACTCGCCTCAGCGTGGCTGCTGGTACCCCAGCCTTGCCGCTGGTACCCCAGCCTTGCCGATGTCCTTTTGTTTTGTTTTTGGCTTCGGTTTTTGAGATAGGGACTCGCTATGTAACTAAGGCTGGCCTTCAACTCACAATCCTCCCCCCTCAGCCTCCCAACTACTGGGGTAACAGGTGAGCACCACCAGGCCTGGTTCTCCAACCATGGAGATCTTGTGGGGTTTGGCCCAGCTCAGGCTCCATGCCTGCATTGCTTTCAGGTTCTGGGGCCAGTCTGGACCCATCCTTTTTCTTTTTTTATTAGTATTTTATTTATACATGTTAGTGGGGTACAGAGTAATGAATCGGGAGAAATATCCAGGCAACTATTAAATCAGTGTTGCTTATACTTCCATCTCCTTAAACATTTTACAGAACAGACTAAGCGGGAGAAAAAAAAAAGAATTTTAATTAACATAAAATGATGGTCATACGCAAGCATGGGTTATGCCCTGATTGTTTTTTCTTTCCTTTTTCTTCCCTTTCTTTTCCATAGAGCTGCGTCCTGTATTTCGCATTTTTTTCTGTCCCTTTTCATCCCTCCACATTGCTCTCCCTTCCCTTCCCTTCCCTCACCCCCATCGTCCCCTCCCTCCCACTAGTCCACTCCCCTCTCCTATCAGGTCCACTTGTATTTTCCATTCGTAGATAAGTATGATTGTACATTATAATTTTTTCCTTTAAGGTAGGTTTAGCTCCCATATACGAGCAAAAACTATATCTCTTTTTGAGTCCGGGTTATTTCGCTCAAAATGATGCTCTCCAGTTCCATCCATTTTGCTGCAGATGGCACAATTTTATTCACTTTATTGCTGAATAATATTCCATTGTGTGTATATGTTGCTATTGTTGTTAGGTGCCGTTGAGTGGGTATCCCACTCATAGCGACCCTCAGAGTTTTCAATGGCTGACTGTTTCAGGATTGCCTTGGGAGTAGATTGCCAGGTCCTTCTCCCATTTTTGGGGTGCTGGGAATTGAACTTGGGTCCTCAGAGACTGCAGCACAGTGCTCTACCAACAATTTTTTAGTCCAATCCTCTGCTGGTGGACTTCTGGTTTGATTCCACAGGGACACCTGCAGTTCCGTATTTAATGCAGCATTCTTCTTTTTTTTTTTTAATCTTTGAACTTGCAGAGAAGTTACCTTAGTGCCTAAAAGCTGTGGATCTGGGTCAAGCACACAAATGTGCTGACCAGGCCACCGGCTCCTTGCTGCTCCTGCTGGGCATCCTCCGATTCCACCCCACAGTCCCTCTGCTCGTGGAGCCAGATCATTCCCTCTCGAGACCGACTTTTCATGGCTGCGAGCAGCTCATGGGCACAGATTCGAGAGGGAAAGCTATGCCCTGCTACCTCACAGCCCTTGCTAACCTTCACAGAGCGAGGAGGCAGGAGAGAAGATGTCACCAACCACGCACCTCCCCAAAGCCACCAATATCGCACCTCTGATGACTGGCCAAGGAAGCACGCAGCTGCGCCCTTGCCCTGGAGCTCCAGACGGCAAACGCCATGACGGCGCCCACTGCCACTCCTGCGTGCTGGATGGGGAATCAGAAGCACATGGCGGCCGTAGTGCCTTGGCTCAGTCGTGGCCACTGGGGGATCCTGCTTGAGCATGTGGGATAGAATTCGTACCGCGGGCGGGGTCTACAGGGGCTGGAGGAATTAAACTCACAGCTCAGGACGTCAAGTCACTGTGGAAACACTGAGGATGCATCTCTTTCCTTGTAAGCTAACCCAGTCATTACGGACAACTCGCAGTGACAGGTGTCAGCGCCAATCACAAAACTCTCATACAAGGCAGCCATGCAATGCCCCTCGGCAGAAACACTCCTCCTCAGACCTCAGTCAGTCAGTTTCAAGACGCACTGGCAGGCCGTTGGAGGGCTAAGAAAATCAGAGCTCAGCCGGGCATTGTGGCCCACGCCTGTCATCCCAGCAGCTCGGGAGGCGGAGGCAGGAGGATCGCAAGTTCGAGAGCAGAGGCAGTCTGTGTAACTTAGCAAGACCTTGTCTCAAAAAAGTAAAAAAATGGGCTGTGGGTGCAGCTCAGTGGTCCAGCACTTGCAAAGCATCCAAACGAGAGGCCCTGGGTTCAACCCCCAGTACCGCCAAAAAAAAAAAAAAAAAAAAAAAAAAAAAAATCAGAGTCCACAGTTGCTCCTTCCAAGGACCTTCTTGTCTGTAACGCAGAGCAATCTGATGGAGAGATGGACCTTCTGGAAGTGCCTGGCATCTCCAAAGTGAAGTTTCACATTGCTCAGCTTTTCTTCCGTAGCCCTGGGAAACAAGGTCCCTGGCACCTCATCCCAGAGCCAAATCAGATTACTTTTTTTCTTTTCAGTCCAAAGGGGACTCCACCCAGGCCTCACACAGGCTAGGCAAGTACTCTACCACGGGGGTGCACCTCCAGCCCCTTTGTAAGTTATTATATTGAGGCGAGGTCTTGCTAGGTGGCACAGGCTGCCTCTGGCCTTGAGCTCACGACCCTCCTGCCTCAGCCTCTGGAGTGGCTGGGATGACAGGTGCGCACCCTCGCACTCAGCCAAGGAGAGTATGTTTAATGCAATGTAATTTGGTTCTCCTGAAAATAAACGCTCACCTCCCTCAAGGCACGGACTTTTGTCTTGCTTTGGGAAGGACCAGTGCTCCACACTATTCACCCCCAAGATCACTGCTCCAGTAAAGTCATACGGCATTTCAGAAAGGGTCTCAGCAATGGCCACTTTTTTCCAGCAGTGTCTTCAGCAAAAGGCGTCCATTCCTCAAATTAGGAGTATCAAAGAGCAAACAGAAGAGCTTGGCTTGTGGAATCTATGACTCAGAGAGCTCTGGGGTTAACAACTCAGGCAATCATCTTTTTTTTTAATATCACAAGTTTGCGTTAGTTTAGGCAATGTTTATCAATAGCATTCTTTCACTCTGCATACATAATGTAAACTGCAAGAATTCATCATGTGAAACTAACACAATGTCTATCTTGCCATTGATTACACGAAATTGGAACCACTGATGTTCACGTTGTTGTTAAATGCCATCCAGTTGGGTCCAACTCATAGCAACCTGATGTACGACAGGATGAAACCCTACTGGACACTGTGCCGTGCCCAGCACTATGTCAGTGCTTCTCTGCTATTCCTAGGGTTTTCAATGGCTGACTGTTTTGGGAATAGGCTTCCAGGTCCTTCTCTCATTTGCAGTGCTTGGGGATCGAACCCAGGGCCTCAGAGAACACAGAGCAGCACTCTACCAGCTGAGATATACCCTAGCCTGATGTTCACATTGATACCTCCAAATTGCCATTCCTGACGGGCGAGGATGCCACAAATGAACTTGAATAACCAGATTCTGTTGGGAGGAGGAAAAGACAACTTTCCCCTGCCTTGGAAGAGATCAACATCCGGGTCACCCTCTCAAGCAATCTCACTGGTGGTTTTCAAAAACAGGATGTGACCTTACAAGGAGGAGCAGGGTCAAAGAGGTGAAGTGACCTAGAGAACCCCTAGCAGGTTAGAGACCAGCCTGAGGCTAGACTGCCCATCCAGCCCTCACCGCCTACTCCTCCAAAGCGAGGAGCCGCCCCCATCCACATTCCACTGACTCCAGGTTCACAGGGAGACGGCCCTGGTTAGCTTCAGACCTTACAGCAGGACCAGCCTGCCTGTGGCTCCTGAGCTCCTCACAAGCTTCACCCAACAGGTGGGTGTTGTGAGGGGAGCCACACGTCAGGGACATGCCAAGTCATCTTCCGGGATGACACGGGGTAGATGCCCTGGGAATATTCTTAGGATCTTTGGGAAAACAGGGACTAAATAAATCTCACCTTACAGGATCATTCTCCAGCGCACAGCGGCGTAGAGGGTGTATGCAGGGCTCTCTCTCGAACGGTCCAGACAAAAGCAGACCCTCCTTCACTTTCAAGAGGATCCCAGAGATAAAGTTCACAGGACATTTTTCATTGACTCCGCACTTGGCAAGATGCCTCAGAAAGACAACGACAATACAAATAGAGTGATTTTCATTTCAAATTAGCTGCTAGATCACTCACAGCCCAAAGCCTCGTCTTCTCAGGGAACATCCACATCCAAAAGCAATACATCATATTGTTAAGTAAGAGTCACAACAACAACAAGAAATTTCATTAGAAAAGACAATGATCTAAGGGTCACAGTGGGCAGCTTCTGATGGTGAGTCAGGACTGTGAGGCAAGGCGGGCAGCAGAAAGAAAATCAACCGCACCATCAGGAGTCCCCATGATGCAAGTGACATTGGTCCCAATTCTCTCGGCCCTAAAATGGGGGTAAAGAATCCTGTTTCTATCTTTCTCATAAGGTGCTGTTCAGATGCGGCCCATGGGGACCAGCAAATAAGTGCACCGCCTCCCCTTCCACATGAGCTTCAGAAAGAAACCAGAGGATGTTTCCAGCATGGTATTGTCTCCACATCCTTCCTCTTTTCCTTTAAGATATAAGCCAGGCACGGGGCTGCCCGCCTGTCATCCCAGCAACTCCGGAGGCTGAGGCAGGAGGATTGCAGATTCGAGACCTGAGGCAGCCTGTGCAACTTAGCAAGACCCTATCTCAAATTAAAAAATAAAAAAAAGGGGCTGAGGGTGACCTTGTGACTGAGGGACAAGTAGCCTAGGGGCTCAGAGCCCTGGTTTCCTCCTTTGCAAAATGAAGCTGACATTCCTGCTCCACCCACGAGGATACCAACTACAAAAGCCAAAGAGAACGGGTCACCTGTCCAGATGTCCTTTCAGCTACCTCAGGCACCATTCCCTGAATGACAGCAATGCCCGACCTTCACATCACAACCCCACCCAGGGCCATCTTCGCCACCTCCCACCGCACACTTGGGGCTGCAAAGGCACACGGCCTCTCTCCTCTTTCTCTCTCGTCCTCTCCTCTCCCTCTCTCCCCACTCCTTCCCATTGGAAATGGGCACCCCCACATCTCTGGCAGAGAAAGACACCATATCTCTCTGCTTCTTTCATTTCCTTTCAGACACTTGCAGGAGGTGGCCTCCGTAACACAAAGGGCTTCTCTTGCCCAACAGATTTATGTAAAGCCTCTCCAGGCAGAGAGTCTGAGGAAGTCAGAGCTTCGGTCAAATCAGCCCATTTCACAGATTTTGACCATCTTTAAATCCTCATCTCTGGTCTTTGGGAACATAATACACAGTAATCCTAAAAATAGTAAGAAAGCAGCCTCTCCTGGGTGCAACCTAAGCTGACTGGTCTAGATGACAGTCCCCCCAGGAAGTGGGGGCAAAAGCCCCACATCAGCCTGCCTTGTCTATGCACCTCCTGTCCCCAAGCTTCCCTTTCTGCCCTTCAATCACGTGCTTGGTGGCGTATCCAGTCATACGAGGAGCTGCTTTGTAAAAACGAAAATGCAATTGTCTGACCAATAAAAAGCACTCCTGTATGTAATCCCCGGAATAGATTTCCAGTCCTCAGTGCTGACATTCTGTTATGCGTTCCCGGTTATTATCTGTCCACTTCCCAACCTGAAGAGGTTAGATTGTTTAAAGATTTGTTAGCTATGAACTGCTTAAAGAAGGCCAAGCAGAAACTCCCGGCTAATTGAAAAACAGCATTTTATCAGATTCTCCTCTGATATTATATTGTAATGATTGTACTTAGAGCACTCTCGATACTTCAATAAGTGGTGAAATTAAAAAAATAACATCTTCAGGGCTTTGCAGAAAATGTGGCTGTTACCAATTGATACTGCTTTTTTAACCATTATTTTCTTATATTTCCCACAATGCCTTGGATCAGAAGCAAACAGAAACTGAGTGATTACCCCAAAGTGTGCTAGATGAACTGGAAAAAGTCTATTCAAACAAAGCTCATTAGTTCTGATACCTCCAGGCCTATGACAAATTAAGCTGCTGGTGTGTGTGCTTGCAGACAAAAGGGTGATACCGAAAACTAGGGCTGAGCTAGGCACTGTGTCAATAAATTCCCCTGAAAAAGGTAAAAATTACAATTGGAGCTAAAATGGAATCCCTTTAAGGAGCGTGTACAAAATAGATCATCCTTTCCTTCTTAAGTACATTTGTGAACCCGCCCGTGATGAATTATTGCAGCTGGGAAGTGGGCTCTCCATAGGGGCTGCCTTGCCAGGTGCATAGAGAAGGCGCTGGCTGCCTCCGCCCTGCCCTCCCTCCTCTGCATAGACTTGGCCCTGCCCGGAGGAAAGTGATTCCAAACCCAATAAGAAGAGAGCAGGCTTTGAAAGCCTGGAGAGCCTGCTTCCAGCTGTGCCTGCTGGCCCCAGGTGAGAGGATAACTCTTCCCAAAGCAGCACCATCAACCTCTTGGCTTGGAAGGGCGCTACGACCTTGTTTTCCCAACCAAAACAGGACTGTCCATTCTAGCCAGGGCCTTCCTATTTCCTAGTTTGTGAGTCAATTTCTATAAAGAGGCTTCAAAATCCTGGAAAATAATTGTAAAAAATCTGGCCAGAGAGGGCTTTCATAGGTATTTGGTGAATAAATGAATGAGGAGTGAATTAGTGAGGCATTAGGGCAGGGCCACAAGATGAGTGGGCTGGGATTTAGCTCAGTTGGTAGAGCGCTGCACTGCAGTCTCTGAGGTCCCAAGTTCAATTCCCAGCACCGCAAAAAATGGGTGAAGGACCTGACAATCCACTCCCAAGGCAATTCCAAAACAATCAGCCATTGAAAACCCTATGAGGGTCACTATTAGTCAGATACTGACTCCACAGCACCTAACAACAACAACAACACAAGATGAGTATGATGGTTAATCTTGGCCATTGACTCGATTGGATTGAGAGACACCTAGAAGATTAGTAATGCATACTTCTGGGTATGTCTGTGTCAATCCAGAGATGATTGGCATGTGGGACAGCCACTGAGAGGGAAAGCCCCGCCCTGAGTGTGGGCAGCACCACCGAATAGGCTGGGATCCCAGATGGAACACAAGTGGGAGGAGGAAGCTCTTCAGCACAGGATGGCTCTCTGCTCTCTCAGCTCTCTGGCGGCCAGGAAGTAAACAGCTCTGCTCTTCCACCCACTCCCTGCCATGATGACTCAACCTCACTCAGGTAAGGACCCCACCAAGCATCCACTGAAACCTCTAACACCATGAGCCAAACAAATCTTCCTCCTGCTAAGCCCTATCCTCAGCTACTTACCACAGTAGTGAAAAACTGATGAGCACCATGGGCAGTGGGGGATCTCAGGGCTGGACCTCTATCCTCAAGACTACCTTTGGGTTTCTAGAATAAGGGGTGACCACACATTGCCATGTTGCCAAGGCCTCTGTGGGCACCTCACAATGCTTCCAGACACCAGTGGCAGAATTTCTGTGCCACAGAGAACCACAACTGAGCAATTGGCAGACCATCAAATTGAGGAGACCCCTCCTAGTGAGCCCGATCCCCGGAAGAACAAGGGCCCAAGAGGCCTCAGACTTCTGCACCCTACATCATTGCTTTTTTCATTTTATCTGAAATATTTGCCACTTAAAACTTTGGCTATTTCCTATAAAAATGCTCTTAGGGAAACTTGAAAGATCCGGTCCAATGGGGCCTGCTCTGCCATGTGGCACGAATGTGTAGGACAGAATTGCAGGTGCCCCATTTGACAGACATGTGCCCCAGTTTGCCAGGGAGCCCAGCCTAGCCCTCTACACCCAAGTGTGTGCTCAGCCTGGTCTCCAGAGGCATCTGAGCCTGCAGCCTCTGGCCTAGGTGCCCATCAGTCTGACAGACATAAGGAAAACTAGACCCAGAAAGTGGAGGTTTAAGGGGGCAGGCATGAGTGTGCCACAGGTGCAAGACCAGAGCCTACTCTCTCGGTGCCGCGCTCACAGAAGCCATCGGCCACACCAGCTCCAGGGCAACGAATTCTCTCCTTCACTTTCACTTCTGTGCCTCGGTCGTATTCCTCTCAGTCCCCCTAACCAGCCAGCCAAGGAGGATGCTGGATTCAGGGCTAGATGCTCGTGTGTAGTCATCTGTTTACAGTTCTGACTCCACGAGACTATGACCAAACTGAGGTCCAGAGGGATGTGGCAATTGCTTCTTTTCAGTGCCTGACACTCAGTGAGCCTCAGCGAAATCCTGTTTCCCTTTCATCAGTTTCAGGGCACCCTTCAGGCTCGGGGTCCTCAATCTTAATGGATGTTTATCATAACTAAACCCAAGACCACCAGTCTCTTCCTCTCCTATTGACACAGACCTCCATATTCTGACCTGTTCCTTAGGTCCACTGAGGTCACCAAGAGCAATGCTGGATGGTCCCAGGTTTATCCCATCCAGGTAGGCAGGAAATCACTTCCTTCTTTACGCACACTTCTGCTTCATTTACTTAATTTCCAGAACCAAAGGCTCAGAGGAGCAAGTCTTCTCAAGGGGACGAGTGCTGTCATGGAACCATAGGCTTGGGGCTGCCCTTTCCAGCTCTGCCATGGACGTCACGGCTGATGTGTGGAGGCAGGTGATTGTGAAGTGTGAAGGCCACAAGGACGGCAGGTACCCATGGAGGGAAACACCAGCACTGTGAAGGCCGGGCCTCCAGGTACACACAAACACTACACACACCGCACACACCACACATCACACCACTACACACACCACACACACAGACACCACACACAACACACGCATAGAAACACACACAGACACCACACACACAACACACAACACACACAACACACACAGTAAACACACCACACACAGCACACATGCAAGACACAAAGTACATACAACCCACACACAACACACACATAATACACACAACATACACAACAAACACACCACACAACACACACAACACACACAACACACATGCAAGACACAGAGCACATACAACCCACACACAACACACACAACACACATGCAAGACACAGAGCACATAAAACCCACACACAACATACACAACACACACACATAATACATACAACATACACAACAAGCACAATACACACAACACACACAACACACATAATACACACAACATACACAACACACACAACACATACTACACACACAACAAAAACGCACGCAACACACACAACACACATAAAACACACAACACACAAACACTCAAAACACACATAACCCACACAACACACAACACACACACCACACACAGCAAACAACACACACAACACACACAACACAAAAAACACACAACACACACAACACACAGAGCACGCCACACACAGCACACCACACACAACACATACAGTACGCAATCACACACCACACACAATCACACACCACATAACACACAATCACACAACACACACAGCAAACACACCACACACAACACACACACAAAGCACACACAACACACAGCACACCACACACAGCACACCAC
Organism: Pedetes capensis; assembly: GCA_007922755.1. Lineage (NCBI taxonomy): Eukaryota > Metazoa > Chordata > Mammalia > Rodentia > Pedetidae > Pedetes > Pedetes capensis. The sequence goes on along the minus strand of VMDO01027554.1, from coordinate 2,118 downwards.
ACACAGCACACCACACACAAACACAGTACACACAACACATACAACACACAATCACTCATCACACACAATCACACACCACACAACACACAAAAAACAGACATACAACACACAATACATACAACACACATAACACACACCACACACACCTCACACGCCACACACACAACACACAACACACACTCAACACACACAACACAAAAAACATATAACACATATATACCACACACAACACAAAACACACACAACACAACACACACAACACACACTCAACACACACAACACAAAAAAACATATAACACATATATACCACACACAACACAAAACACACACAACACAACACACAACACACACATCACACACAAAAAACATGCACACACAACACACACCAAACACACAACACACACAACACACACATCACACACACCAAACATGCACACACAACACACATCACACACACATGCACACGCACACACACACACCAGCTGCCTCCCACTGTGCAGGCGGCTCCAGGCCAGGCATCTACGGCTATGGAAAGGTTACCAGGAAGAGCCTGGCACCAGATTTTCCACTTTTGTCATTGTGAGAAATCAGTAGGAAGGAAGTGGGGAGTCCTGTGCCTTCGAGGTGTTCCCACCACCCCATCCAACCGGCCTGGAGGGAGGAGAGAGTCAGGAGGGAGAACAGTGTCAAACACCAGCTGCTAATGGAGGTCTGCAAATGCCTTGGGGTCTCCATCTGAATGCCTGGGTCCCCCATCTCCAGCCTAGCAGGAGCCAACATCCCACCTGCTGCTGGGCAGCAGCAACCTGTCCGGCCCCAATGCCTGGTGCAGGCCACTCCCACCAACCCAGGGAGAAGCGGGCAGGGGATTCCTAATCCTGCCAAGAAACCCCAATCAGCTGTTGCCCCAGAATCCATTAGGGTGAATTCCTACCACTGGGCACGCGGGGCTTTGACCCAGTGCCTTCCCGATTTGTAGAAGCATGGCGACCGTCGGAAGAGTCCCCTGCCTTGGTGCATCCGGCCTCGTGGGCTGACAGTTCTTTCACCCTCCCCACAGAATGCTGGCCAGGTCTCTCCCGGGACGAAGACCCCTCCCAGAGGAGCGTGGGGAAGACAGGGCCAGACACTGCCTCATGACTCCTGGGCATGCGGAGCTCAGCTTGGAGGAGTGAAGCAAGCAGGGACAGGTCAGCTAGGGAGCACCCCAAAAAACTGCCTTCTGGCTTATCTAGAGGTGAGGCAGAATGAGGCTAGCCGCTGAGGCTAGTGGGCAGCAATGCCTGGCTGGACTCCCACCTGGGATTGTGGGCTGGGGGGTCTCTGCAGCCCAGCCCACCTGAGTCGGGATGCAGAAATGCCTGTGATGGAACTTGAGCCTGCTGTCTTCCCGAAAGGCTGGTATCCAAGTCCACCCCAGGCCAGAGACACCCGGGAGAAGGGTCCCCCTGGGTTGTACCATGCCTGGACCAGGCACGGGGCGGGGCAAAGCTGGTGGAAGAAGTAGCCGCACAGCGAGCCAGGCCAACCTCGCCTCCTGCACAGAAACGACCCCCATTCCCAAGTTTCTGACTCAGCTCCACTCGATCACTCTCTTCCTGTGACCTCCTGCCCACACCTGTCTGGGAAGTGACCTCCACATGGCCAGTTCCTGCCCTAGCCTTTCTCCCCAGCTCAGCCTCCCACCTCTGCCCCCCACAAACACACCCACTGCAGAGTTCCGCTTCTGGGCACACTCCAGGCAGCCTCGGGCTTTCTGGTCTACTTCCATGCCAACATGTTCCTGTGATAATGCCCCCACTGGCCCTCAGGTCCCCCACTGAAGGGTGGCCAGGCTGGACCCCCCCAGGTGGGCAGGAGAGGAGGCACCTGGATCACTGTCTGGCTGTAGGGGAATGAGCCTTTCTTCCCACATGTCCTTTAAGTTTAGTATATATTAATTTTACAAACCCCATGTGTCTACCAGCTTGTCATGCTCTGGGGCTTGTGTGTTGCTGTGATGCTGAAAGCTATGCCATCAGTATCTCAGATACCAGCAGGGCCACCCATGGTGGACAGGTTTCAGCTGAGCTTCCAGACTAAGACAAACCAGGGAGAAGGACCCAGCAGCCCACTTCC
>VMDO01027553.1:0-25058 GCA_007922755.1 Pedetes capensis | reverse complement strand
AAGAATTGATGCTTTTGAATTGTGGTGCTGGAGACGTCTATTGAATATACCATGGACTGCCAAAAGAACCAACAGATCTGTCCTAGAAGAGGTACAACCAGAGTGCTCCTTGGAAGCAAAAATGGCCAAACTGCGTCTTACATATTTTGGACATGTAGTCAGGAGAGAACAATCCCTGGAGAAGGACATCATGTTTGGATGAGTGGCAGGTCAACGGAAAAGAGGAAAACCCTCCACCAGATGGATTAACACAGTGTCTGCAACAATGGGCTTAAACATAAATAAGATTGTTTGCCTGGCACAGAATCGGCAAGTGTTTCGATCTGCTGTACATAGGGTCGCTATGAGTCGGACTCGACTCGACGGCACCTAACAACAACAACAACAACAATAACAAAAAAATTAGAATGAGAGAGGTAAAACTGACTCTACTTGCAGATGACATACTTATTTAGGTAGAAACCTCTAAGGGTTTTGAAAGACAATTACTAGAAGGAATAGGAGGGTTTATAGGCTTCAGGATGTAAGGTATATCAGACAGGCATCAATTAGGAAATAGAAATCATGGTGATGTGTGCAAAGGAAAAGTTGATGGCAAATAATCACTGATTATAACAGGGCAATTGCTATGAGAATAGAAGGTGATCTCGAAAGAACCTTCCAGGGCTGCATGAGTCTCCAATGTAGGAAGAGTCTGGAAAGGGAAATCCCTCCCTTAAGCTGGGGTCCTGCTCTCCCTGGGGAAGACAAAGCTGCAGCTCGCTGGAGATTTCCAGTCCCCTGGTCTGAGCTGGTCCCAGGCACCATGGGTTGCAGAGAGCCGAAGCTGGTGGATGGGTGTGCAAAGGGAATCATGGCTTTCAGTAATTAATGATGTTGTTGTGTTGTTAGGTGCTGTTGAGCCTGGTCCAAAGTGACCCTATGTACAACAGAACGAAACACTCCCTAATACTGTGCCTAGCACAGGATCACAAGCCAGCAGGTGCTGGAGAGGCACAGGGCCAACTGTCCTCCAAGGCTGCAGGAGGAACAGGTCCTGCCGACTCCTTGATCTTGGACTTTCAGCTCCAGGCCTGCAAGATGGTAGTCTCTGCTGCCCACCATCCAGTCTGTAGAATTTCTTATGGCTGTCCCAGAAAACAGCCAGTGGTACAGTGGTCAGTGCCCTCTGGGAGGGGGCGAGTCCCTATCACTGCTGTTCACAGTGGTCACCCACTGGCCTTGCTGGGCAGCCTTGTGCCCTGAGCCATGGGCCTGCTCTGCATCTGGGAAATGGGAATCCTGGGGAGACCCTGTCCTAACCAAGGGCTGTCCCAGCACAGGACCACCTGGGTGCTGTAGGGTAGGTGCAAGGGGCTCCAGGGTTGGATGGAGGAGCAGGCAGAGGGATGTGTGGAAGACATCCAGGCTCAAGTGGGGGCTGGTCTGGTTCTGTCTCTTGGCAGGAGACAGGCAGGCTGAGGCGCAGCACGAGGGCTCTGAGGTAAGGGCAGGCAGAGCCAGGCTCCCCGCTCAGTACCACAGGCTCCCTACAGTCCTTCCCTGCCTCCACTTCCTCACCCACCTGCCTCACTTAGCTGGATCTTGCCAGCTGGACTGGCCCACAGGACCCTGTAGGAGGAGCAGTACTGATCAGGACAGAGGTAGTCCAGAACCCAGCAGCTCTGTCCCTGAGAAAGCTCCTTTCTTTATTTAGCAGTCATTTCCTCAGAACACCAAGATGCCGCATGCTGGTAGTGCCAGGTTCAGGAATTTGGTGCCCTGTACTGACAAACCCTTGCCTTCCTGGTATACACAAACAAAAACCTAAAGTAGATGGAGAAAGCTAAGAGATCAAATACCCAGGGCTGGACAGGTGAAGCTGAGGTCTCAGTGAGGTGACTGAAAAGCTGCAGGGAGAGGGAACAGTGGTTAAGGTCAAGTCTTAAGACAAGTTGGGAGGCCAGGCAGGAAGAGAAAAAAAAAAAAAATACAGCACTGCAGCCAAACCACTGTGGTGTCTGATCCTGGCAGATCTTGGAAGCTAAGCAGGGTTGGACATGTTTAATACTTCAATGGGAGACAGCCCAGTAACACTAGGTGCTGTAGGCTTGGGAGAAGGACCTGGTAACCCACTCCCAAAATGCAATCTGCCGTTGAAAACCCTGTGAATAATGGAGAAACCCTAAGAGTAGTGTTTTGCTTGTTGTATATAAGGTCACTATGAGTCAGACACTGACTCAAGGGCACCTAATAATGTAACCTAATTGTTGTAATAAATGCAATAATGTCTCCAGTATATAATATGGTGGCATATCAGAGATAATAAATTTAATTCTTTGCTTGAGGGTCGGGGAAGAAGAGCTGGGAAGGAGATATCAAGAAATAATTCCCAGAAGAGGTGATATGTTAATTATCTTTAATAAATAGAAGTTTGTTAGATAGGTCAGTGTTTTTCTTTCCTTTTTTGTTTGTGGAGAAAAGCGTATTCAGCTTTTAAAAATGTTTGGCTATGAAGAGGAGTATAAATGAAGCACAAATTGGAGGATGAGAGTTTGTTGTCAGGTGCCATTGAGTCTTGTCCTATTTGTAGCGATCCTCATAGGGTTTTCAATGGCTGATTGGGGATTACCTCAGGAGTGGATTGTCACATCCTTCTCCCATTTTTGTGGTGCTGGGAATCGAACTTGGGACCTCAGAGACTGCAGAGCAGTGCTCTACCAACTGAGCTAAATTCCAGCCTGGATGAGAGTTTAGGACTTGTTTATATACTGATGGAAATGAGCCAGCAGGTGTCCAAGATGCTGAAGATGTTGGGGGTGATAGGAGGCAGAAAGGAAGGGTTGCTTGATGGTCTTTGAAAAAAAAAACAAGATAAAAGGGAATCCAGAGCAGAAAGGGTGGGATTTTTTTTTAGATGGCATCTTGCCAATTTGCTCAGGCTGGCCTTGAACTCGCAATCCTTCTGCTTTAGCTTCCTAAGTAGCTGGGATTGCAAGCAGTTGCCACTGTACTCAGCTAGGGGATTGGCTTTTAATGACAGGAGGAGTAGGAGGAGGTGCTCAGGTACAGAAAAGTTTATAGATTAACTGCAAATGTGAGGCATTGTTGAATAGCAGTTACCTGTATTCATGATCCATATTTCTGTTCAAATCACCGTTTTGGCATACTAAAAGTAGGCATGATTGTCTTTCACCCAATTTTCTTGGCTCTTATAAAGGCAGTTTGACGTGTTCAACTTGGTGTGCCTATGGGGAGACGTGATCTATCACTAGAGGATCTTATTCAGCTGCCATCTTGCTCTGCTATCTTGTTCTACCATTTACTAGTAGCATGGCATCAGTCAGGTTATTTAATCTCACCTTGTTTTCCTCATCTAAGATGGGGATAATATCAGTATTATTAAGAGTAAATGAATTATGTAAAGTGCTTTAAATAGTGCCTCTTGTAAAGATAGCTTTTATTATTATGGCTTCTGTTTCTTTTCAGTGAGATATAAAACCAGTTAAAAAGGGGCAGGGAAGCTTGGTGGATTTTAGGAATTAGGATAAAATGTGAATAGTTATGTATCATGGAGAATAGTGGCATGTAGTAGGACTGCTTTGGGATTGGTAATTACGATTTGCAGTGTCACCCATCTTTTGTGCTAATGGGATTTTTGTTGGCATAGAAGTCAGTGATAAGATTGAATCCTAGCTTTTCTTTTCCTTTTTTCTTTTCTTTCTTTTTCTTTTTCTTTTTTCTTTTTTTGCAAGCACTTGTACCACTGAGCTGTACCCCTGCAGCCCATTTTTTCCTTTATATTTAAGATGGGGTCTTGGTAAGTTATGCAGACTGCCTCTGGCTCCAACTTGATGATCCTCCTTCCTCCGCCTCCTGAGTTACTGGGGTTACAGATGAGAGCCACAATGCCTGACAGGCTTAGCTTTTTTTATAGATGAATGTGACTGAGTGAGAGTCGGAGCAAGGAGGAGGGCAAGGATTTTTATAGGGGACTGATAGTGATGATCAGGTGTAGCCTCTGACCTTGGATAAGAAGAAAATGAAGCCTGAAGGAGCTGATGGGAACAAGATTGGATATGTGAGACAACAGTGAGAAAGGAAGTCTAAGGTGATGACATCTTACGTATATGTGTACTTATTTATTAGGTTCGTTGTTTTTCTTTCCCTAATAGAATGTAAGTGGTGGGAGGTGAGGCATTTTTTTCCTGTTTTCCTTTCTCTTTCACTTTCTTTTCTTTTCTTTCTTTCTGATTTATTTATTGACTAATTTAAAAATACCAAGATTAACTCATTACATTCAAACCTAAATAACACATTTTTCTAAAAATATACTTTCCAAACCAAGAATAATTGGAAAGAATAGCCTTATTCAACATTTTTCCTTTTATTCATTTTTTTATTACTAATTTTAGTGTATGATTTAATGGGTTTCATTGTGACATTTCTATACATGCATATCCTTGTACATTGCTCATGTTCATCTTCCCCATGACCCTCTCATGATTCCCTAATCTTCTTCCCCACTAGTGATCTCCCTTGTGCTTGTATGTGTTGTGTGTGTGTGTATCTCCAGATCCTGCTTTTGGGAGCAAAATGTGATATTTCTTTTCCTTTCCCCATTGTTCTTTCTTACTGTCCCTCCCTTCTTTTTAGTCCCTTTTCTCCCTCCAGATAGTCCCACTTTTACTTTCATGACATATATACTAAATATTGAATATATATTTTAACCTAACAGCTGCATGTGAGTGAAAACATGTTTATTTTTCTGGGTTTGGCATATTTCACTTAAAATGATGATCTCCAGTTCTATCCATTTTCCTGCAAATGCCATAATTTTGTCCTTCATGGCTGAATAAAACTCCATGGTGTATGTATACCACATTTTCTTTCTTTATTCATCTGTTGATGGATACCTAGGTTGGTTCCATATTTTGGCTATTGTGAATAACACCATAATAAACATGGATGAGCAGGTATCTCTGTGCTATGCTGACTTCTATTCCTATGGATATATATCCAGGAGTCATATAGCTGGGTCATGTGGTTGTCTTATTTTTAGTTTTTTGAGAAACCTCCATACAGATTTCCATTGTGGCTACAGTAACTTACATTCTCACCAGCATTGCATAATGGTTCCTTTCTCCTCTCACCTTTGCTAGCATTTGTTATTGTTTGTTTTGTTGATACTAGCCATTCTAACTGGGGTGAGATGGTATCTCAGTGTAGTTTTGATTTGCCTTCTCTGATGGTTAAGGATGTTGAACATTTTTTCATATGTTTACTGGCCATTTGTATTTCGTTTTGAGAATTATCTATTTAATTCATTTACCCATTTTTTGATTGGATAATTAGCTTTTTGGTGTTTAACTTTCTGAGTTCATTATATATTCTAGATATTAATCCTCTGATACTAACTGGCAAATGTTTTCTTCTATTCTCTAGGCTGTCTCTTCACTTTGCTGTCTCCTTTGCTGTGCAGAAGCTTTTTGTTTTCATGCAATCTCATTTGTCTCTTTTTGCTATTGTTTCCTGAGCTATTGTGATCTTTTTCAGAAAGTCCTTGTCTATGGCTATATATATATTGAAGTGTTTTCTCTGTGTTTTCCTTTAGCAGTTTTAAATTTCAGGTCTTACATTAAGGACTTCAATCCATTTTGAACTAATTTTTGTATAGGGTGAGAGAGAGGGATCTAGTTTCAGTCTTCTACTATTGCTATATGGAAAAGCTGCTGATTTTTATATATTTTGTATCTGGCAACTTTGCCGAAAGCGTTTATCAGCTCTAAAAGTTTTCTGGTGGAGTCTTTGTAGAGTCTTTTAAGTATAGGATCACATCATCTGCAAATAGGGATAATCTGACTGCTTCCTTTCCTATTTGGATCTCTTTTGTTTCTGTCTCTTGCCTTATTGCTGTGGCTAGAGTTCAACTATTATATTGAATAATAGTACAGAGAGTGGATACCCTTTTTCCTGATATTAGAGGAAATGCTTTTGGTTTTTCCCTATTTAGTATGATGTTGACTACAGGTTTTTCATATATTGTCTTTATTACATTGAAGTATGTTCCTTCTAGTGCTACTCTTTTCAGGGCTTTTATCATAAAGGGATGTTGAACTTTGAGGCCTCTTCTGCATCTGTGAAGGTGATCATACGATTTCTGTCTCTGAATCTCTGTGCTGTATTACATTTATTGATTTGGGTGTGTTGAACCATCTTTGCATTCCAGGAATTCAGTCACCTTAATCATAACATATGATCTATTTTTAATATGTTGTTGAAGTCCATTACATGTGTTTTATGAAGGATTTTTGCATCTGTGTTCATGAGGGAAATTGTAGTTTTCTTTTTTTGTGTGTGTGTGTCCTTATCTGGTTTTGGTATCAGGTTAATACTGGCTTCATAGAATGGATTTGGTCATGTTCCTTCCATTTATATCTTATACAATAGTTTGAGGAACATTGGTGTTAATTGTTCTTTGAAGGTTTCATAGAATTTGGCAGTGAATCCATCTGGTCCTGGGCTTTTCTTTGTTGGAAGACTTTTTTTTTTTGGTACAGGAGGATTGAACCCAGGGCCTTGCACATACTTTGCAGGTGCTCTACCACTGAGCTGCAATCCAGGAATCCAGCCCCTTTTAAATTTTTTATCTTGAGACAGGGTCTTGCTAACTCTTTCTTTTACTTGTTATTTGAGACAGAGTCTTGTTAAGTTATGCAGGCTGCCTCTAGCCTTGAACTTCTGATCCTCTTGCCGCCACCTCCTGTTTTTTTCATTTTTTCTGTTTTTTTTTTTTTTTTTTTTTTTGTGGTGCTGGGGGTTGAACCCAGGGCCTCGTGCATACTTTGCAAGTGCTCTATCAATGAGCCACACCCCCTGCTCCCCCACCTTTTTAACTGTAAGACAGGGTTTTCCTAAATTACTCAAGCTGCCTGTGGCCTCAGACTCATAATCCTCCTGCCTCTCCCTCCCAAATTGCTGAGATTACAAGCATGTGCCACATGCCCACCTCATTTTCCAGATTTTTAGAATATAAATTTTCGAAGTATTCCCGAATGATTCTCTGTATTTCATTGATATCTGTTGTAATGTACCTCTTTTCAACTATAATTTTATTAATTTGAGTCTTCTCTCTCTTTTGGTTAGTTTGTTGACCTTTGTCCATCTTTTCTTTCTTTTCTTTCTCTCTTTTCTCCTTCCTTCCTTCCTTCCTACTGGGGGACTGAACCCATGGCCTCTCATCTACTTTGTAAGCTCTCTGCCACTGAGCTGCTCCCCCACCCCACTTGAGACAGAAGTTATGTAGGCTACTGCTGGCCTTGAACCTGGGATCCTCCTGTCCCTGCCTCCTGAGTTGTTGGGATTACAGGTGTGAGCCACCATGCCCAGCTTTATGTTTTCAAAGAATTGGCTTTTTGCTTCATCAATTCTTTGTATTATTTTTTTAGTCTCCATTTCATTAATTTCTGCCTTGATATTGGGGTTTTGTTTGTTCTTAGTTTTCTACGACCTTGAGGTCCATCATTAAGTTATTTATTAGAGTCATCTCTTGGGATGTGGACACTCATAGCTATAAACTTGTGCCTTAGAACTGGCTTTGCTGTATCCCAAAGATTCTAGTAGGCTATGTTTTCCTTTTCATTTGATTCTAGGAATTTTTTTCATTTCCTTCCTGATTTCTTCAAGGACCTACTGATATTTAAGAGTTACTCAGTGTCGATGATTTTGTATAGTTTCAGTAGTTTCACTTGTTATTCATTTTTAGTTTTATTCCATTATGGTCCAATAAGATACAGGAAATTATTTTAATTTTTTATATTTGTTAAGTCTTGATTTATGGCCTAAATTGTGGTCTATTTTAGAGAAAGTTTCATGGGCTACCGAGAAGAGTGTGTATGCTGTAGCTTTTGGATAGAATATTCTGTGGATGCCTATTAAGTCCATCTGATCTATTGTGTAATTTAACTTTGAAGTTTCTTTGTTGATTTTTTTTTTTTTTTTGGTCTAATTGTTTTATCTATTGATGAGAGCGCCTACAGCCGTAGCCCTGTGGCATCCGATCCTGTCAGATCTCAGAAGCTAAGCAGGGTGGGGCCTGGTCACTAGTTGGGTGGAAGACCACCTTGGAACACCAGATACTATAGGCTTGGGAGAAGGACCCGGCAACCCACTCCGAAAAGTCAATCCGCCATTGAAAACCCTATGAACAACAGAGAAACACTGACAATAGTGTTTCGCTTGTTGTACGTAGGGTTGCCATGAGTCGGATACCAACTCGACTGCATCTAACAACAACATTGATGACAGCAAAGTATTGAAGTCACCCACTATTATTGTATCTGGATCTAGCTGTCTGTTTATGTCTAATAGTGTTTGTTTTATGCAATGAGTGCACTGATATGCAGTGCATACATATTTACAATGGTTATATCTGTTTTTGTAGTACTTAGGGGTTGAATCTAGGGCCTTATGCATGCTTTGTAAGTGCTCTACTACTGAGCTGCTATTTTGTTTTACTTTTTATTTTGAGACAGGATCTCTCGTTGTTACTCATACTGCCTCTGGCCTTGAACTTGCAATCCTTCTGCCTCTGCCTCTTGAGTTGCTGGGATTACAGATGTTCGCCATGGTGCCTGGCTCTTTTATATCTTTTTGATGGATTTCTCACCTCGTTAATATGTTGTAACTTTCTTTATCTCTTCTCTAGTACTGATTCTTCAGTTAGGAAGAGCCACTGTTTCGCTAAATCTCCCTAATGGATTCAAGGGTTTCAAGGACTGTTGACTTATTCTTTGGAATTGCCAATTTCTTCACCAGGGCCATCTTGCTAACCTTTTGGATGAAGCTTATGTTTCTCCTCCCTTAGGGAGCTGCAGCTGGAGACAGTACTGTTCACTCCTTCCCACTATGTAGATCTTCTGTTCTTTGCATTTCAGACTACCCTATTAACCTCTCTTGTGATTTCTGTACCTTTCTAGTCTTTTTCTCTTTGGAATAGAGTCTAGTCTATTATTACTCTCTTTCCTATTGTGTCACATGGAGGCTGCTTCCAATTTGCCATCTTACTCTTGAGGTCCTATTTTTTCCTTTTTACAAATGTATTCCATGCACCTAGAACAATGTCTGATACATAGTAGACACCCTTTGAATATCTGCTAAATAAACTAAATGACCCATAATAATGTAGGTGAGGTGATGGTGGAGGTGGTGAGACATGGTCAGATTCTGGATATATTTTGAAGGTAGATCTGACAGAATATGTTAATGATTAGATGTAAGGTGTGAGAAGAAAGGAGTTAAGGATAACCCCAAAGATGATGATGTTGTTCTTTGCTGAGATAGCAAAGACCATGAGGGGAACACATTTTAGAGTTCAAATCTTGAGAGATCAGATTTGGCTGTCTAATCTGAGATGTCCACTTAGTCTGTTCAGTAGGCAATTTGTGAGTCTATAGAGTTAAAGGAGAGGTTTAAAATGGAGATTAAAGTTTGTGTATCATTAGCACATGTCTTTTAAACCCATGAGACTACATGAGACACCAAGGGAGTGAATGCAGATAGAAGAGAGGTCTAAGGACTGAGCACTACAATAAGACATGGATAAGTCAGGGAGGTAAGGAAGAGCCAGTAGAAAAGACTGAGAAGGAGATGCAGTGAGGTAGAAGGAAAAACAGGAGGTTGTAGTATCCTGAAAGCCAACTGAAGAAAGTGATTCAAGAACTCCTTCTTTATTAAACAAAAAATAGGTCAGTTTTATATATTGTTGAGAGGTTAAGGAGGCTGACCACTGGATTTAGTAATGTGGAAATTACTGGAGACTTGAAGTGGTTTTTGTAGAAAACAAAAATTTTAAAAATTGTCATTTCATGAAATTTGGGTTAATGACTCTGGACAGATGTTAAGACTTCACTTAGATATTAAGTATTTATTGTGTTTGCAAATATAAATTAGTGTAAATAGCGTATTAGCTTTCTGTTGCTATGACAAAATACTTGAGACAACCAACTTATAAAGAGGAAAGATTTGGTGTTTGGCTTATGATTTCTGAGGTTTCAAGTCCATGGTTGCTTGGCCCCATCACTTTGGGTCTGCAGTAAGTCAGAACATCATGGTGGGGAGCACATGGTAGAGCAAAGATGTTCTCCTCATGGTTGCCAGAAAGAAAAGGAGATAAGGGACCAGGGATAAAATATACTCTTTAAGGACACACCCTCCTCCCAATGACCTGCTTACTCCGACTAGTTCCTGCCTCTGAAAGTTTCTGTTACCTCCCAGTAGCCCAGTAAGTTATGAATCTATGAATGGATGAACCCTTATCATAAAATCACCTCCCAAAGGCCCCACCTCTGAACTCCGTTGGCCGATAAGCCCATGGATTTTGGGGGTCGTTTAAGTTTCAAACCCTAACAAATAGATATTTAAAAATTGATTATACAAGGTAACTTACCCTAGGCTTATTTTGAAAAAGAGCATTTTTTTATTTTTTATTTTTATTTTTTTTTAAAGGTTCAGTCTTTCTTGTTTGAATTAGAGTTAGATAGTTCTTTGGAGAGTGATTTTAGTTAGCATCTTCTCAACATGAGAGTATAAGCTACTGTGATTTTTATCCTGAGATGTAGGTAAGGTCCATAAGCTGGAGAAACTTCCACCCTCATATTAGCAACTATATAATCAGGAATTTTAAATAATTGATTTAAGCCATGTATGGTGGCTCATGCTTGTAATCCCAGCAAGTGGGAGGCTGATACAGGAGTATTACAAGTTTGAGGCCAGCCTGGGCTATACCACCATGCGTAATGAGCAGCACCTAAGACTATTTCCAAAGTTAAAAAAAATTTAATTTACTTCACTATCAATTTTCTAGGACCATATCTTTAAGAGTTTTAGGTGAGTAGCTTTTTAGATTCTTTGTGGAAGTCATATTCAGTGGTAATTTTCTTTTGCTGTTACATTGTCAATTTCTAGGATTTGTTTTGAACTTAAATATTCTAAGATAATATCTTAAGTATTATATAGCTGGAGAGTACTTTATGAACAGCTGAACTTAAAGATTATTTTTCCCTTCAAGATGTTTTAAGAAGGTGATTTTGAAATAGCTGATGGTAGGATTTTAACCTGAAACCTTTTCTTTCTTTAAATAATGAAAATTATTATCCACTTTAATGTTATTTAGGAAGATTCTTACCTCTGAAGACAATGTTGGGACCAAGATATGACAGTCAAGTTGCTGAAGAAAATCGGTTCCATCCCAGTATGCTCTCAAATTATCTAAAGAGTCTAAAGGTAAGAATCAAAACTAATTTTTGCTACTAATTTAATATATTTAACCCCACCTTTGTTCTTCAGGTGGCATTTTAAAAAGCACCCCTTGGAAGTAATTAATAGAGGAAGTTGCAAAAATTATAGATAAATTCTGGGAACAGTAGCACATTCTGTAATCCCAGCGCTGGAGAGTTTGAGGCAGGAGAATCACAAGTTTGAAGCATATCTGGGCTGCATGATGAGTTCAAGGCCAGCCTGGGATACATAATGAGATCTTATCTAAAAAAAATTATAGTTAAAGGTCTATGAATCTGCATCTTATATAATTATAGTATAAAATCAAAAGTAGGAAATTTACACTGGTACAGTACTGTTAATTAGATTGCAGACTTTATTTAGTTTTTATATATGCTATATATTCACGGATCTAATCTGCACCCTTTCAACAGTTTTAGAGGGCTACAAAATTAGATGAGGATTGCCTGTGGTTGAGAGCTTTTGACCCATCTTTAGACTGCACATGCAATCTGCATGCAATTCTAATCCGCATCTCATTTTGTAGTCTTCTAAAGCTATTGAAAGAGTGTGAATTCGATTAGAAAATATACAGTATTTGTGTGTGTGTATGCATACATTGTTCTATACAGTCCTCTTCATAGAAGGATTCCTTCTTTTCTACCCATTTATAAAAGAGAGAAAAGTAGCTGGGTGCTGTGACACACTCCTGTAATCCTAGTGATTTGGGAGCCTGAGGCAGGAGGATCACAAGTTTGAGGCCACAGGAAGCCTGGGCAATTTAGTGAGACCCTGTCTCAAAATAAAAAATAAAAAAGGGATTGGAGGTACAACTCAGTGGTATAGTATTTGTCTAGTATATTCAAAAACCCTAGATTCAGACTCCTGGTACTGCAAGAAAAGAGGGGGGAAGGAGGGAGAGGGTGTATGAGGGAGAGAGGGAGAGAAAGAAAGAGAAAGAGAGAAGAGTACCCATTTATAGTCAGACTCTCCCCCCACCCCCATCCTGCTACATTGGTAGCTGCTAATGTGTTCTCCATCTCTGTAGTTGTGTCCTTTTGAGAACATTATATAATGGGGTACCATAGTATGTGTCCTTTTGGGATTAGCGTTTTTTTTTTTTTTTCATACTTGGGGTTGAACCCAGGGCCTTACACATACTTTGTAGGTGCTCTACCACTGGCCTGTACTCCCAGCCCATTTTCTTATTATTTTATTTTGAGATAGGGTATGCTTGCTGGGATTGGCTTTTTTCAGTAAGCATAATCCCCTTTAGAGCTGTGCAAGTTAACTGCAGGTATCAACAAAAAGTTCGTTCCTTTTTATTATTAAATAATATTTAATTTTATGGATATTCCAGAGTTTAACTTTTCCCATTGAAGGCCATTTGGATTGTTTCCAGCTGTGAGGTATTGTGAACAAAGCTACGGTGAACAGTCATGGGGAGAGGTTTCTTTTTTGGTGGTGATGGAGATTGAAGAAGAGCCATGCACGTGCTAGACAAGTGCTCTGCCACTAAACTACATCCCCAGCCCTTGGTTTTTTGAGACAGGGTCTTGCTGTGTAACTCAGGCTGGGCTCAAACTTTTGCCATCTTCCTGCCTCAGCCGCTGAGTGCTAGGATTATAGGTACATGTGCCACCACGCCTGGGCATCAGATAGCTTTTTAAGAGTAAATGAAACTTCATGGTTTTCTTCACATTATTTTGTGATAATACCAGTTGTTTTACTTTCCTAGGGATGCCTTATCAAACTGGCTGACTTGAAACAATAGATATTATATTCTCTTGCATTTATGGAGGCTAGAAGTTTGAAGTCAAAGTGTTAGCAAGGTTGATTCTTTCGGGAAAGTTGGAGGGAGAATCTTTCCATGGCTGCCTTCTAGTTTCTGGAAATTGTCTGTAGTTCTTGGTATTTCTTGGCTTGCAGTTCTACCATTTTAGTTTCTTTCTCTGTAGTCATATGACATTCTCCCTGTGTATCTCTGTGCTCAAATTCTATAAGGACATCAATCATTTGATTAGAGACCAACCTAATCCAACATGCATTTGTCTTAATCTGGTTATTTCTGCAAGTAGGTTATTATTATATTTCCAGATAAGGTCACACTCTCACATACTGGGAGTTAGGATATAAAACATCTTTTTTTTGTTTTTGGACAAAAGTTCTTGGACTATGGACCAGGATGGCCTCTAACTTTCCTGATCCTCTTGCCTCAGCCTCCTAAGTGCTATCCCACCACACCTGGTGAACACATCTTCTTACAGGACATTCAACCCACAACATAAAACTTTCTTAGTTTTATTTTGTACTCATGGTAGTCATGTTGTTGTTGTTAGGTGCCATCAAGTCAGTGTCTGACTCATATTGACCCTAGGTATAACAGATGAAACACTATTGTGCTTCTCTGCTATTCATATGGTTTTCAATGGCTGATTGTTTTTTGAGAGTGGGTTGCCAGGTCCTTCTCGCAAACCTACAGAACCTGGTGTTCCTAGGTGGTCTCCCATCCAAGTACTAACCAGGGCTAACCCTGCTTAGCTTCCTAGATCTGATGTGGTATGGCTGCAGGCTAGATGGAACATATAGGAACAAAATTGACTACATTTGTGGAAAGAGATGATGGAAAAACTCAATATAAAAATTCAGAACAAGACCACATGCTGAATGTGGATTAGACCATCAACTGCTCATATGCAGGTTCAAACTGAAATAGAAGAAAATTAGAACAAGTGTATGAGGGCCAAGGTATGACCTCGAGTACATTCCACCCCAGTTCAGGGACCACCTCAAAAACAGGTTTGATACGTTAGACATTAATGATCGAAGAACAGACAAATTGTGGCATTACATTAATGACATAATTGATGAGGAGAGCAAATGGTTATTTAAAAGACAGGAAAAAAAGAAAAGACCAACTTACATGTCAAAAGAGTCTCTGAAAATTGCCCTTGAACATTGAGCAGCTAAAGTAAAAGAAGACATGACAAAATTAAAGAAATAAACAGAAGATTTCAAATGGCAGTTTGAGAAGACAACAGGGAAGAAATTGTTCTGCTTTTCTCAAGCTTAAAGAATTGAAGAAAAAATTCAAGCCTCAAGTGGCAACAGTGAAGGATTCTACAAGGTGTTCCCGGGCGGTCTCCCATCCAAGTACTAACCAGGCCTGACCCCGCTTAGCTTCTGAGATTTGACAGGATTGGATGCCACAGTGGTATGGCTGCAGGCAATGGTAGTCACATTATTATATACTATATTAGTACATTGGGCTGGGATTTAGCTCAGTTGGTAGAGCATTGCTCTACAGTCTCTGAGGTCCTGGGTTCGATTCCTAGCACCGCAAAAATGGAAGAAGGACATGGCAATCCACTCCCAAGGCAATCCTGAAGCAATCATCCACTGAAAACCCTACGGGGGTCACTATGAGTCGAACACCACTCAATAGCACAACAGCAACATATTGGTTCATTGAATGAATATTAGTGACTATGTGCAAGGCTCATAAGAGATAGAAAAGTAGCTGCTTAGATTTTGAAAACTTGTTATCTCTTTTAAGGTACTTTGAGTTTGTTTATATCTTTTAGCTTATTTGTAAAGTTTCAATTTTTGTTTTCATTATGAATATTCACATTGAAAATTGGAATTGCCATTTGCAGAGTGTTAAATGTTTCCTAGTTAGTGTCCAAGAGTTTGAGCTTAGAAGTCAGCCCATGTAGTAATTAGCTTTTGTGTCACTGTGCTCAATACCTCACAGAAACAACTTCAGTAAGGAAAGGTTTATTTGGCTCATGGCTTCAGAGGGTTTCAATCCTTTTTGGGAAGGCATGGGGGTATAGGAGGCAGGAGCTTGTGGCAGAGGAGAGCTCTTTGCATCATGGGAGACAGGAGCAGAGAGTCTTCCAGAACTGAGGGCTGGGCATCACCTTCAAAGACCTTCCCCCCATGACCATTCCTGCTAGCTACGTTCCATCGCGTAAAGGTTCTGCAGCCTTCGACAGCAGCACCAGCTGGGGACCAAGCATTCAAGCACATGATCCTATGGAGGACATTTTAGATTTAAACCACAGCAGGGAGCTTGGGATTTAATACCAGTTTGTCACTTAAAGCCTTGTAAGATTACATAATATCTTCTCATTTCAATTTCTTCATTTAAAAAAGAAACTAGAACATGTAAATTATATAGAACAGTGATGAACACAGAGTAAGGACTTCATTTAACAAGTTGTAATTCTTTTTTTTATTGGAAAATTTTAATGTACATCTTAATGTGATTCATTTTGACATGCTTTTCATTGTGACATTTCCATATATGCATTTTGATAAAACATTATTCATATAGGTTACCCCTTACCCTCCCCTATGCTTCCTCCCCTCCCACCCTTCCCATCTAAGTTTCCCATCTAAGTCTTCTCTATCTTATAGCTTTGTGAGGTAGATGCTGTTATTTTCCTTACTTCATGAGTTGCCATTATCTGTTATGAAAACCATGTATATGTGTGTATGTATGTGTATACAGAGTTACATTCACTTGAACACATTATCCTCACAAACTTACCACAAATACATTTATACATATAGATATATGGGACTTATGGTAGTGAAGTTACACAATATAGTTTCATTTTCCTTAAAATATTCCTATGTAATTAGAAAATTCATGTTTTATTGCTTATTACCACTTTTCAATTGCTTTTTATTTTGAGCCTGGAGCCAAAAACTTGAATTTTAATCCTAGCTCCTTGGGAACTGTATTATGCTATTTAAATTTTTGCATCTGGCAATATATAGTCTCTGAAGAAATGAGTAGAGATAAGGCTGCATGTAGGGTGTGTGCCTGTGGTCCCAGCCACTTGGGAGACTAAGGCATGAAGATGATTTGAGTCTGGGAGGTCGGGCCCAGCCTGGGCAGCATAGTGAGATCTGTTTTTTGGGGGGTGGGGGAAGAAATCAGTGGAACTCATAAGTTGGGAGTATTCATTTTAAAAGTATGAATTCTTGTCCTATGTGAAGTTTAAATGTTTTTGCCATTTTTTCCCACTGTAACAAAGGAGTCTAAACATGATGTAGACCAGTGTTCTTTAGGCAAGTCCAACAGTAAGTACTCAATAAAAGTAACAAAAAAGGAGAAAAATAAAGATTTAAGAAGTGCGGACAGGACAGGTATTGTGGTGCGTGCCTATAATCCCAGCAACTCGGGAGATGGAGATAGGAGGATTACAAGTTTGAGGCCAGTAGCAGACTGTGCAATTTAAGGAGACCCTATCTCAATTTAAAAAATAAAAAAATGTGGCTGGGGTGCAGCTCAAGGGCAGAGCTCTTTAAAGGATGCATGAAGTCCTTAGTTTAGCCCCCCAGTTCTACAGGGACAAAAAAGAAGTACAGATTGTTTTTCTTGCCCTTTATAGAGAGTATATGCTTCAAAATGTGGTGGAAGATATATGAATTAACTTTGGGCTCAGTTCAGTTTAGCATTTCTTAGTGAGACTGTCTTGCCAGGGCGAGTGTGACTCTAGTTTTTAAGGAATTTTTATGCCATATGGCCCCTGAACACAAATCATCTACTTCCGTTAATGCTCAACAGAGTAAATAATGATTTTTGTTCCATCCCAGGAAGTAGACCTGACTGTGATGGATTTATTGAGAGGTGGTATTAAATCTCCAATAAGATACACAAAATAGCCATGTGTACTGTTTTTTATGGGTTATATAAGGGGTTTACAAGGGAATTTTAACTTTTTAATATACTTTTCTACCCTATATAGTTTTAAAATTTAACTGCTTCTGATGTGATTCTACTCTAATTATTGTTATCTTTTAGTTTCAAAAATAGACAATACATACATGTGTTTCAAAATCCAGAAGTTGAAGCTGCATGCCATGGTACATGCCTATAATCCCAGGACTTGGTAAGCTGAGGCAGGAGGATTGCAAGTTTGAGGCCAGAGGCAGCCTGTCCAATTCAGCGAGACCTTGTCTCAAAATTAAAAAAAAAAAAAAAAAAGGGCTGAGGTTGTAGTTCAGTGGTAGAGTGCTTGCCTACCAAGTCTGAAGCCCTGGGTTCAACTCCCTAGTACTGTAATCAAACAAAGAAACAACAAGAACAACAAACATAAAAACCACAAGTCAAAATCTAAAAATTGGAAAGTTAGATTGTGAAAAAAATCTCCACCCTCTTTTGTCCTCTGTGTTCCTAGGCCCTCCTCACATCTCAGATAGGTTCTAGGTTTTTATTTTTTCCTTTTTGGGCTAGTCACTTTATATATCCTAGGCTGGCCAAGAACATATGTAGCCTAGGCTTGCCTCAAGTTTGAGATCCTTTTGTCTGAGTGTCCCGCGTGCTGGGATTACAGATTTGAGGCACCACACTCAGCTGTATTCTAGATTTTTAGTGTATCCTTTATGTATATATAAGCAACAAAAATACAGATTATTATTTTCTCCCTTATGAGGTTAGCACATTATATATGGTGGTCAGAACTTTGGTTTTTTTACTTAACAGTATATTCTGAAGATCTTCACATATTATTATACAACAAACAACCTTGTTCTTTTTTATAGGTTCATAATATTCCATTAAAGTGTATAGTACAACTTAATGAATTCCTTATTGACTTGTTTACCTGGAATTTTTTTTTTTTTTTTTTTTTTTTTTAAGTACTAGAAGGTTGAACCTAGGGCCATGGATATGCTGCAGCACTGGCCCCTTTTCTGTTTGTTTTTTTTCTTTTAATTTTTGGGACAGGATTTTGCTGAGTTGTGCAGGCCACCTCCGGCCTCCAACTTGTGATTCTCCTGCATTAGCCACCTGAATTGCTGGAATTACAGGCATGTACCATGGCTCCCAGCTCTGATGGTTCTTTCATGGAGTGTTTGTTCTGGTATTTTGTGAGATTTATTAACACTGGGTCATTTTTACTATATTGTCTTCATTGCTTTTTCCCCTTTGCATTGCTTCCACTTCATTGTAGTCTGGTCCTGTCTAGATTCCTTAGTTTTGTATAGATGAGAGATAGATCTATCACGTTAGGGTGGGTTTTTACTTAAGGAAGTGCAATTTTGTTGGCATTTTCTAAAATCTGCCTCTCTTTGGGTCTGCTTATCCTTTCTTGTTTTCCACATAACTTTTACAATGCTCTTAATTCTTCTTGTCACAACTTAGACATTTTCAATGATTATGTGGATTTTACATCCCTGTCATTTGCACTGAGAATAAGGTTTTATTTTTAATTTTTTTTAAGCCTTTACTTTTTTTTTTAATGATACTCAGGGAGTAAAGAGGGAAATTGCTTTCTCATATTTCCTGAGAAACTCTTTTCATTTTAAACTTCGCTTCTTAAATACTTTAAGGTAGTTTCAGAAAGTAGATAGAAGGATTATTAATCAGATATGGAGGAGAACACATACGTTTATAGCATAAATGACTTGTCTCATATTTTATAGCTAGGATGTGGTATGGTGTAGTCAGTACATAGGAGCAGAGTGACTGGTGTTGGCTACTTGGAATGCTGGGTTGATGTACACCTGGAGCGAGAGCTGGATTGTATTTCAGATTGAAATGATACCTGCTCCAGGCTCTTGTTAATAACTCTTGGGTATGTTGTTGTTGTTGTTAGGTGCCGTTGAGTCGGTATCCGACTCACAGCAACCCTCATAGGGTTTACAATGGCTGAGTGCTTCAGGATTGCCTTGGGAGTGGATTGCCAGGTCCTTCTCCCATTTTTGTGGTGCTGGGAATTGAACTCGGGGCCTCAGAGACTGCAGCGCAGCGCTCTACCCACTGAGCTAAATCTCAGCCCAACTCTTGGGTATAGAGATGCAGAAAACTATGGCAGTGTTTTCTTTTTTGTGTTGACTTTTGTGATTTTTGATGTCGGAGTCTGTTTTGCTTATGTTCCTGATCCTTCATTAGTTTAGGGGTTAATTTCATTGGGTGCCTGGTAAGTTCTAGTGTCCTAAATAAGACTTGCATGAGTGATACTTTGACTGTCAGTTGTTTATTAGCAGAGTAAATATAAAATCTCCCTCAGTGTGGATGGATGAACTGTGGTATTGTCATTTAGTCAACTTGCTGCTAGTAAATCTACTTTTGTGTTTTCAAGGTTAAAATGGGCTTATTGGTGGATTTGACAAATACTTCAAGGTTCTATGACAGAAATGACATAGAAAAAGAAGGAATCAAATATATAAAACTTCAGTGTAAAGGGTAAGTTATATTAAGACTCCTTAAATTGAAACCTTTCATTGAAATTTGTAATCTCTTCTTTTCTCAAAAATTTGTTCCTTGTATTACTAGACATGGTGAATGCCCTACAACTGAGAATACTGAGACATTCATTCGTCTGTGTGAACGGTTTAATGAAAGAAACCCCCCTGAACTTATAGGTATGTTTGGCCTTTCCACTATTTTGAGTATTTTATTTGACATTTGGGTTTCTGTTGTCTTTTTTGTAAGTGGATTGATAAGGATTTTTTACCCGTTTTTATTTTATTTTTTCTTATTTTTTTCTTGAGGCAAGGTTTCAGTATATAGCCCAAGCTGTCCTTGAACTTACTACCCTCCTGCTTCACCCTCCTGAGTGCTGGGATTACAGGCGTGTGCCATCATGCTTGACTTTTTTTTTCTCTTTTAAATGACCACCAAGTAGTATATAGTAAAGTAAAAGATTAACTTTTGTGAGTTATATGATAAATGTATTTTCACAGTTTTTATATAGTTCAAGATAAAGCTCTCATTGCTCCTCTTCAGTATACTGTTAGGAAGACTCTATCTTAAATACTGTATTATTTTGTTAATAGTGTAGCTTTTTTTCCTCTTCTCTTCCTCCTCTCCCTTCCCTTCCTCTCCTCTCTCATTCTCTGCTCCCTTCCTCTCCCATCCTTCCTTCTCCTCTCTCTCCCCTCTCCTCCCCTTTCCTCTCCTCCCCTTTCCTTTCTCCTCTTCTTACTTTTCCCATTTCCTCCCTTCCTCTACCCTCCCCTCCCCTTCCCTTCTCCCTTCCTCTCCTGTCCTCATCTCTTTTCTCCCTCCCCTCCTCTCCTATCTTCCTCCCTCTCCTCCTCTTTTCCCTTCCTCTCTTCCCCTCTCTTTCATTCCTCTCATTTCCCTTCCTTTCCCTTCCCTTCCCTTCTCCATAGGGTCTATCTATGTAGCCCAGGCTGGCCTTGAATTCACTATGTAGCCCAGGCTAGCCTTGAACTGAGAATTGTCTTCCCTCAGCCTGCTGAGTATTCAGGTTATAAGCATGTGACACCACACATGGCTTCAGTAATTTCACATTTTATACCATATATATTTCCCTGAATCTTTCTTTTTTCATTTAGTTTTCTGTTTCTCTAAGTGATCCATGTTGATGTATATAACTGTAGTTCATTTTTGTTACTGAATAGTATTCTATCATATGAATATACAACATTTTATCCTTTCTCCTGTGGATGGGCAATTCCTTCAGCAGATTATTTATTGATTGGTAATTGGTGCTAGGCACAAGCTCTTGGAACATTAGTGAAGAAGACAGAAGGTCCTTATTTTGTGAAGCTTGAATGACAATGTGGGTTGGGGAACCAGATAGTAGATAACAATGAAATAAGTAAATTTTTTTTAAGTGACAGTTACTTAAAATGACATAGGTTATTTTCAGTTTCTTTGCTATTATAAAAAAATAATTCTAAGAGTGGTCTTCTAGGATTTTCAAAGTTTGGTTTTTAACTTTAATTCTTCATTCTTTCTGGTATTTATGTTGACATCTGATTTAACTTGAGGATCTAAATGTTTTCTACATAACTGGTTATTCCTTTTTAGCAGTTTATTGAATCATTCTTTCTCTTTTAGGATTGCTGTTGTTAGGTGCCCTCTAGTCATGTCCGACTCATAGCGACCCTCAGAGTTTTCAATGGCTGATTGTTTCGGGATTGCTTTGGGAGTGGATTGTCACATCCTTCTCCCATTTTTGCGGTGCTGGGAACTGAACTCGGGACCTCAGAGACTGCAGAGCGGCGCTCTACCAACTGAGCTAAATCCCAGACCTTGGCAGTCCCTAGTATATTAAGTATATTCAGTATTCTTCTCCAGCACCATAATTCAAGAGCATCAGTTCTTCTTCTATCTCCCTTATTTAGGGTCCAGCTTTCATAACAGTATGATAGAACTGAAAACAGTTTTTCACACGTACTGTTTGAAAATCCTTCCAATTCATTTACATTTTAATTTTTTTGTAATGTTAGTTTTTTTTTTTTTTTTTTTGTGGTGTTGGTGATTGAACCCAGCGCCCTGTGCATGGTAGGTAAGTGCTTTACTACTAAGCTAGATTCCTAGCCCTTGAAAACATTTTTATTGTCAAATGTATTTTCTGTTTTTATTTCTTCTTTATTTGATTTATTTATTTATTTTCAGTACTAGGAGGTTGAACCAGGGCCTTATGCATGCTGGACAAGTGTTGTAGTACTGAGTTACATCCCCAGTCCCCTTTTTATTTTTTATTATTGAGATAGGGTCTCACTAGGTTGTGCAGACTGCCTCTGGCCTTAAACTTTTGATCTTTCTATTTCAACCTCTTGAGTGGATGGCATTACAGGTGTGCACCACAGTGCCCAGTTTCTTTATTTGATTTTAAATAGCTTATATTACCCCCATTCAGAGAATAACTGAAGAACCATTTGTAATAATTAGAAATTTCAGGGGATATATTTGGACACAAATAAGAAAATGTCAACTATTTTGCAAATGAGCAATAACTAGTAGAAAATGTGTTTAGAGACCTTACTCTAAATATATTTTTTCCCTTTTTTTTCCTTTGGTGGTGCTGGAGATCAAACCCAGGGGGTTGTGCATGTTAGACAAGGGCTTTACCACTGAGTTACATCCCCAACCCCAGGAAAGGTTCTCATTAATCTTAATAACATTAGCTGTCATCTATTGAACACTGCCTCTCTAGGAGCTCCAGCAGTGCAGTCGGTTTGTGTGCAGTACTTCTATGAACACTGCCTTCTAGTCTGTGTAAATGATTCCATATTCATTGTCTCATTTTCTTCTTACAATAACCCTATCTGGTAGGTATTATTGTCATCCTACTTTGTAGTAAGAAACTGAATCTTTGAAAGGTTATGTGACTTTCTCAGTTACTTACACAGCTAATAAGGGTAAGAGCTTGGATGAGGTTCTAAGCTATGTTAGTTGGGAGTTCATACTCTAAGTTGTCTCTTCTCCCACAAAAGTACAGAACACCAAAGAATAGTTATTAAGAAACATAGGTGGTCTTTATGAAGAAAATATACTTAAATAATAAAGTCTTGCCAGGCATGTTGGCATATCCCTGTAATCCCAGTACTTGGGGAGGCTGAGGCAGCAGGAGAGATGTGAGTTCAAGGCTAACATGGGCTACATAGTGAGATCTTGTCTCAAATAATATACGGCTGGATACTGGGGCATGTGCCTATAATCCCAGTGATCTGGGAGGCTGAGGCAGGAGGATTGTAAATTCGAGACCAGAAACAGTAAGTGCAGCTTACTGAGACACTGTTTCAAAATAAAAAATACAGGCCAAATGTGGTAGCTCATACCTCTAATCCCAGTGATGTGGAAGGTGGAGGCTGGACCATCATAAGTTCAGGGCCAGAGGCTGCCTCTATAATTTAGTGAAATTCTGTCTCAAAATAAAAAGTTAAAAATGTGCTGGGGGTTCAGCTCAGTGGTAGAGCACTTGCAAAGCATTTGTAAAGCCTTGGGTTCAACCTAATTACAAAAGGCTGTGTGGTAGAGCACTTGTGTAGTGTGCACGAGGCCCTGTGTTCATTCCCTCAGAACTGAAAGAAAAAGGAACATTCAGTGAGGAGATTTCACTTCCCAGTTAGTAAAACATATTGTGTAGTAACAGAAACCACAATAGTAGTATCATGGTGTAAAGGAACTATTTTTCAAATCAGAAGGGAAAGTTTTTTTCTTTGGAAAAAGGTGTTTATTGAATAATTTTAATTGTCATAAAATGACTAAGATGGGTTTTAAAAATTAAGGCTTATCTTTTTTTGTGGATTGCCAGAACAATGTAAAAATAATATCAACCAACTCTACTGAATGCTTTGTTCCTAAAATTAAATTTTATAGATTCCTAAACATCTTACGATTAAGATAAAAAACTGGACCATAAATGACAATTAATGACCATCTGTACTGAGCACACACTCTGATCCAGTGTACAATATTCTAGTTGGGTAGTTATGCAAAAATATTCCAATTAAAGCACAAATTTTAACGTTAGCATTTAAAGTCACTACTTCCCCACACTGTCATGATTTCCCTAATCCTGAAATATTCTGATGCAGGAGTGCTAACCTTAGGGCTATGTACTCCTAGAAGGATGACTGATTCAGCTGGCAATTAGTTTGATTATATATTTTATAAATGCTCTCAGGTGAATTATCAAATGATTCATAATTACATGGCATGCAGTATCCAAAATTATGGCTCTGATGCAGTTAGATTTACATTAAGAATAAGAAGTGTCATTCACATTTATTGTATATCCCACTCCTCCCGCAAGAAAAAAATATCACTACCTATTTATGTTCTAGATCTGGTGCAGCATTAAGGATGAAAACTTATCACTTTACCAGGCCTTCCCCATGTGCAAATAAATCCCTTCTGACAAGCAGTGACTAATCAGTCTTCAAGAAAAATTAATATAATCAGTGCTATGTTTTTATAGATCAGTGGCTCTAACAAGGGGACATCTTCCATCTGAGGACACAGGGGTGTTCCCACAGTTTTAAATGGGTCCGTTTTAGTTTTAGTAACTAGATTCAATTTGTTACTGCTCTTGTTAGAAATGTGTCCTATGTTACGGTTTTGCTTATAGTCTTTCTTGTGGTTTCTCTCCAGAAGGGAAAGTTAAGATTATTCAACAAATGGTTGCTGGGGACTGTGGCAAACACCTGTAATCTCAGCAACTTGGGATGCTAAGGCAGGAGGATTGCAAGTTTGAGGCCAGAGGCAGCCTGCTCAATTTAGCAAGACCCCGTCTCAAAAAACTGAAAGTAAAAAGGGACTTAAAGGTTCAGGTCAGTGATGGAGCGCTTACCTAGAATGTGTGAGGCCCTTTGTTCGACTTCCCAGTGCTGCCACGAAAAACAAAACAATGATTGATGATCAGACAGTTGGCCAATGATTTAATGAATACATTTTAGATGGATTAATTTTCTTTTCAGTACTTGGGGGTTGAATCCAGGGCCTTGCACATGCTTTGCAAGTGCTCTGTTGCTGAGCTACACCCCATCTTTATCTTTTATTTTGAGTTAGTTTTGGTAATTTATGCAGGCTGCCTCTGGCCTTGAATTTGGCAATCCTCCAGTCTTAGCCTCCGAGTTGCTGGGATTATAGGCATGCGTCACTGCATTTGGCAGGTTAAATATTTTTAAAGTAGTATTTTAAAAAATTCTGGAATAAGGAGCGATATTCCATGTATATCACCAAAAGCAGAACCCATAAACAAATATATATATATATATTTTTAATGGCTGATCCTGGTCTGTCTAGATCAGAATCACCTGAGAGTACTTGTTAGAAATAAATGTTTTAGGGCTATATCTTGAACCTACAGAATCAAAACCTCTGGGAATGAAGCCTAGGAATCATATAAAAAAAGTTTCTGTGTTCTAAAACACAACAGAAATAAGCCAAAAAGATATGTAACAAATTGGGAAAACTATTTGAAGCATGTATTACAGATGGGTAAAGTCAGTATTGCAAGTGCTGGACTGCTGAGTTGCACTCCCAGCCCATTTTTTTTTTTTTTTTTTTTTTTTTTTTTTTT
>VMDO01027552.1:0-25098 GCA_007922755.1 Pedetes capensis | reverse complement strand
GATCCATTGACTGGATCAAAGTGGTGGTATGAAAGGTATGTTATTCTCCAAAGAGCACTGCTCCATTTCACTGGCACAGTAATTCAAGAGGGCATCTTGGAAGTGAAGCTGGGTCATCCACGACTTTTATTGTTCTTTTAATCCACTAGCAACATATACTCATCTTTACTTTTGAAGATCCTGGGGTCCTCAATGTGCCAGATCATGAAGGACTTCAATTGTAGCTTACAGCAGTATCCCCAAAGAAGAGTGTCATCCTGTCCTTTAAAGGCCTTGAAACAGCCTTGACTTAGCCTCCTTAGTCCTTAACGCCTTTTCATCCAAAAGTATTTTTAGGCATCCATTTTCAGTACAGGGAGGTTTCATCCATATTGAAGATTTGCTCTGGCAAGTAATTTTCTTTCACATTCAGTTTCTCTAGAGTTTCCAAAAAGATCTTTAGTGGCCCTGACATCACTCAAAGATTCACTACTCACTTTCAAATTATATAATGACTGATGATTCCTAAATTATATAAATCACCCAGGAAGAAGTGTAAGAGTCCTCACTCATATTTTTTTTGCATGGGATAACTTTGGCAAAAAAAAAAAAAAAAAAAAAAAAAAAAAAAAAAAAAAAAAAAACCTAAACAGCAAAGCCAGAGTTTATAATTAAAATTGGAGCACAGATTGAATATGAGTTCCTTAAAACTAGTAATTGTAGCCTCCTTAGGAAAAAGATTATGTCTTTTTGTAGTAGTAGTAGTAATAGTAGTAGTAGCAGTAGTAGTAGTAGTAGTATATACTTAAGAGCTTAGCAAGTAAAACAGGCTAAAACTATTGAATGTGAATGGCTAACACATAAGTAGAAAAAAAATGTGATAAATAGCAGACTGAAAGGATTGTAAGTGAAGGATGCTCAAATTAATAATTGATGCATGCTGGGGTGGGATTCCAGGTCCTTAGAAACACTAATGAAGGATGGATGTAAGGTCTCCAATGTGAGTATTGAAAAGTGTATAGAGGGAGTTTTAACCAGGCAAGAATTGAAACTCCATCCTGTGAGGAAGCCAGGGTCTAGACCCATAAATATATAGGGCAGTGAAACTTGAGAAGCCCAGTGGGACCTTCTGAGATTTTAAGGGGCCTCAGAAATGAGGATATGATTGTGAAATATTTGTAATATTGGTTACTTGAGGACACTACTGGGTTCCAAAAAGTGAGTATAAAAGCACTGTAAGTACAATAGTGTTTGGAGGCTTCAGGGTTTGTACATGGGAGAACCAGGAATGATTCCTATAGGCTTGTGGCTCATATGACATTGATATCACTCCCTGGACACTCCAGATTAATTATTATCACATTTACTTTGTATAAGAACCATGAGGAAGCTTTTCAAAGCCTATAAGAATCTGGGATTCTGATTGATTTGGGACAGAACCTAGACATCTATATTTTCTGAAGCCCCAGAGGACTCTAATGTGTAACCAAGGATTGAGACTAGTCCAAATCAAATATGAAGGTGACTTTAGGTTGAGGCATTGGTGAATCTTTAGAAATAGTGTATTGCAGACATAATCTGTGTCTGGACCTTGTAGCTTTGGAGAAAGATCCAGGGCTTGGGGTAAGAATATTTTGAAAGTAGAGGCTGAATTAAAGACAAGATAGGTCATTTTGTATACTTGAATAAATTATATTTCACATTCTGGTATTTACTACATCCCTTAGAGACTGACATATTTTGTAGGAAAAGCAGAGAATCAGCAGTCAGATACCATGAATTTAAGTTCAGTCTTGTTGCCTTGCAAATCACTTGAATTTAATAAATTATTCAACTTCTCTCAAACTGATTTTTATGATTTGTAAAATAGGAATAAAAATTTTAAAAACAAATCACTAAAAATGGTAGAATTCCTGTAATGTCCATGCTATCACTACTTATTATTAAAATCTGAAAGCTTTCCCCAAGCTGAAGTCATTTTCAGTTTGGGGATTTTTTCCATACATCCAGTTCTAAAATAAAAGTAGAGATGTGGTACAGTGGTTCCAAGAATGCAAAAATAAAGGAACATGGAGGCCAGTGTCTACAATGGGTCTTCATGGTTCAAGGTTAAAGAACCAGAAAGGAGGTGGAAGTAGAAATCCAAAGAAAGTTTGTAGCTGAAAACATGACTTCCTTCTGGTGAGTCAAAGATTGATATTGGAACTTACACCACAGAGATGAAAATAACTGAGTTCACTCACATGCTGGATACTTTCTACCCATGTGTTCCCCTGCAGAACCACGTTTCCCTTGTGCCTCCTCACTTGTGCACAAAGCTCCATATTCAGAATTGAAGGCCCTGTGCTGGCTGTTGTTAAGCAACAAAGGAACAAACTCTTTCATTACAGCTTCAAAGGAGGAATTTTGTTTTCTAAATACGATGTCCAAAATGTAAGTTGAAATGAGAGACGCCAAAATATAAAGAGAAGTAATCTTGCCTTCTTACCCTTGAAGCACTGCAGCCAGGGACTTAAAGCACTTGATGTTTTCCCAAAGCTCACAGTGCCGGCTTGGCTACTATAAATTATGGCACTGTGTCTGGAAATTGAAAATAAAAATAAGCATCCTGCAAAAACCTATTATGGCCTATTCATTTTCAGACTTCTACTTTGCACCGAAGCATTTGGTTGAAATTAATTTGACCTTCCATCTGTGAAATTGTTTTCTATGGGCTTGGTCATATGATTATTAAGTGGTGATTTTAGTTTCATCATTTTCTTTATTACAGTTTAATATTAGTGTTATATTATCTATGTAGAAAGTAGGCCCAAAGACTGCAACTGCATTCATCATATTTCTACTATGAGAAAGAATTTAATGAGCTTCACATAAAATACTACCTTGAGGAAATGTCACAATTACAATTGTACAGCTGCTATGAATACATAAAATTTCCCACTTAAAATAAAACCAGGTATAGTTTGAGTATTGTTGCTGCGGCTGACATTGTTATGACTGCTGTTTGGCAGCCCCACCTTCCCTATTTCTTCATGTCTGTCCATTCATTGCTTATAGCTAGAACTGCATGATCGAACATCTCAAGACACATATTTCAGTAATGGAAAAGAATGTGTGAATATGGAAAGTCACCCTGTAATAATGCTTGAACTTTAAAAACCACATGTATTTATCTGCCTTCCATTCCCTTGTACTTCAAGCTTTAAAGTATTAAACTGAAATGTTTTCTACACCCCATCTTTAAGATCTTTTGTGAGAGGTAAGGATTTCAAGAACACTATCTGATATCTGATACACTTTTTCTTTCCCTTCTCTTGCCTGAGGTAAATAAGATGTATAAAACAAATTCAAAGGGGAAAAGAAAACAAGAACAATAATACGACTTAAGTAGATGTCAAGTGGGATATCTGATAAGTCTCCTGAAACAAACATCATCCCAGGTACTCTCAGTGTGCGCTGAGTAGAAAACCTGGCAGTTGGCTGGGATGCTGGAATTCTGGCACAGGTTTCTCACACTCTGATGCAAACCTGCAAAATAGGTCAGACTTGGAAACACACCAGTCGCACGCATATAATCATTTGGGAAGTTTATGAGTTATTTACTCAGCAAGCTTGAAAATATCAGAAGATGAACTTGGCTCTTATTAGCATGAACACTTTTAAAATAACACTCAGGAAATTCTTCTCTGCCCTTTTATTTGCAATTCATTTCCAAGCTCCTCTGTACTACATCTTGAAATCACAGAACCACCCACAAATTTCATTCACTTCTTTTAGACAAATATTGATCTTATTCGTCCTTCTAAGCCTGAATGTTTTGGATGGGGTAGAAAAGAAGGTCACATTTCTCTTTAGGGCTGTAAGTCCTTAATAAACTAGATGTCCTCAGGTGCTGTGGCACTAGCCTTACAGATACAAATTTTGGAGGGTGGGGTACAGAGGTACAGAGCAGCTTGAATTTTTTTCCCTTTTTTCTTTTCTTTCTTTCTTTTGTTTTATGATACTGGGGGCTGAACCCAGGGCCTTACATTCTTCCACTGAGCTGCACCCCCGACCCCTTTTTATTTTTTAAATTTAGACAAGTTCTTACTAAGTTACGCAGGCTGCCTCTGGCATCAAACTTGTGATCCTCCTGCTTCTGCCTGCCAAGTGGCTGGGATTACAGGCATGAGCCACCTTACCCAATTTATTTCTTAAGCTCTTGCTTGAAAACTAAGGCTAAAACTTGGTGATGTGGCATTAGGGCTGCAAGTGTTGTCATGTACTGAAGATCTGGCTCTTCCCAAGTGACCTCCCTCAGTCTTCTCAAGAGGGAGCTGCATCAGAGAGACTCTGCTTCCACTGCAGAGGTTCTGTGGGAAACTTCTTTGGGGCAGAGTCCCCAGACATGATAATTGGTTAGCTCAGAATTGGCGCAAACTTCCCTGAAGCCTCTGACCGCGGAGCCATGTCTTCTGGGGACTCTGGACACCTCTCCTCTCTGTGTATGCAGTCCACAGAAGCTACAGGAAGGGAAGATAAAGCATTTCTTGGGAGTTAGCTTTGAGTTATCAGAACCATCACCTTCTGCCAGGAGATAAAGCACAGTAACAATGTGGTATGGGAAATGGGCACAGACAGGAGAAAAATAAGATAAAACTGAGCTAAATAAAAATATTCCATTGCCAAGTTGAAGAAAAAGACTCAGGCCTGCTTGGCAGAGGTGTAATAATGTGAACTGACAAACAGAATAAGGAAGGATAATCTGTAGTTCTTATGTGACTTTAAGACCAGTTTCATCTTGGGGAAATCAGTAAGCTTTTCTGGGTTTTGGTATATTCCTTAACAATAACATTTATGAAATGCTTTAGAATCAAAGAATTTTTATATAAATGTTATCATGTAATCATTGCTCTAAGGTAGCGAAGTGAGAATAAGGAGAGAAGGGATAAAGAGAATCACCATTCAGCTGTTACTCTACATCAGGTTCTGTCCTGTGTGCTGTGAATCTATTCACTTAATCCCATAACAGTGCTCTGGGGCAGTTACTCACATTAAACCCATTTATAGAAGAGATATGGAGGTCAAAGAAAATATATAGCATACCTAATGACACTCTATCACAAAGTTTTAGAGACAGAATTCAAACTTTGCATGGTTTCAGAGCCAAGAGCCAAACGTACTATTGTCGCTATTTTCACAAGACAATAATAAAAATATGGTGATGACAGGCAAGCATTACAAAAAGAATTCTGGAGAGATTAAATCATATTTTTTCAGCCTCCCAACTGCTTCAGTCCTGCAAGCAAAGGCATTGTTGAGAACCACATAACTCACATCAGTGAATCCATATAGAAAATGGTATCAAAGAACCCCTGCATCTTCCAGAAGTACTTAACAGTACCCAGAACACAGGAGGGGGCCTTCCCCAAGGTAAGAAGAAAGTTGGCTTTATGTTATTTTTCATATTATTCATATGAGTAAATTGACGCTCCCTATTTCTTTTTCAATAACTTCAGTGAACGGAGTAAACAATTGTAACATAGCTGAACCATGCTGATAGCAATATATTATGTTGTTGTTAGGTGCCTACGAGTCAAGCACAACTCACAGCGACCTTGTGTACAGCAGATGGGAACACTTCCCAATTCTGTGCCAGGCACATGATCTTATTTATGTTTAAGCCCATTGTTGCAGACACTGTGTCAATCCATCTGGTGGAGGGTTTTCCTTTTTTTCGATGACCTGCCACTCTCTCAAACATGATGTCTTTCTCCAGGGATTGGTCCCTCCTGACTACATGTCCAAAATTCTTAAGATGCAGTCTAGCCATCCTTGCTTCCAAGGAGCACTCTGGTTGCTCTTCTTCTAGGATAGACCTGTTGGTTCTTTTGGCAGTCTATGGTACATTCAATATGCATCACCAGCACCATAATTCAAAAGTATCAATTCTTTTCCTGTCTCCCTTGTTGAATATCCAGTTTTCACAACCATGAAAATACCATGGCATGACTCAGGCACTCCTTCGTCTTCAATGTGACATCTTTACTTTTCAATACGCTAAAGAGATCTTTTGCCACAGCTTTTCCTAGAGCAATGCGTCTTTTGATTTCTTGACTGCTGCTTCCACGGGTGTTGATTATAGAGCCAAGCAAAGCAAAATCTTGGACAACCTCAATCTTTTCTCCATTGGTTGTGAAGATGCGTGCTGACCCAGTCATAAGGATTTTTGTTTTGTTGATGTTTAGTCGTAACCCATATTGAAGGCTATGATCTTTGATCTTTATCAGTAAATGTTTTAAATCCTCTTCACTTTCAGCAAGCAGAGTTGTGTCATCTGCATAACACAGGTTGTTAATGAGTCTTCCTCCAATCTTGATGCCACGTTCTTCCTCATAAAGTCCAGCGTCTCGGATTACTTGCTCAGCATACAAATTGAAGAGATAGGGTGAAAGTATACAGCCCTGACACACACCTTTCTCAACTTTAAACCAGGCAGTGTTTCCTTGTTCTATTCAAACAACTGCCTCCTTGTTCACGTACAGATTCCTCGTGAGTACAATTAGGTGCTCTGGTATTCCCATTTTCCAAAATGTTTTCCATAATTTGTTATGATCCACACAATCAAATGCCTTTGTGTAGTCAATAAAACACTATGTAATGTTCCACAAATATCTTTTCAACCAGCTTGGATCCAATATTTGCTTCCCATTAGAGTAGCTGGGGAATTCCACCTGTAAGAGTTACTAGAATTATTTCAAAATTGTATGGCTGTCTGTTTCCTCTTACAGGGTAGGACTACTCTTTTCTACCCTTTAAAGTTAGGCATGGTTGTGTGACTTATTTCAAAGCATTTCCAAACAAAATTTTAAGAATAAGTGTATAATTAGCCAATATCCCTTCTTTTCTATATCGTAGTGGCCAGGAATAATTTATAGTGCTTTATCAGTCCACAACTCCAAGTAAGGAGATATCAGATTGTACTCTTTGCTGACCTGTTCTGATGATCAGAAGCTTGCTGCTTCTGATGTTTAATGTAAATGATAAATCATCTTTTGCTATGTTGAGTCACTGAGATTTGGAGGCTTTTTTAATTGAAATAAAACTAGCCTTTCCTGACTAATATACAACCATGTTAGTTAGAGTTTAGTACAAGAACCCAAAACCACTGTACATGTTTTATCAGAAATGTTTTTCAGCAAAGTAAATTAGGCACTATAAAATTAATAGAAAGATTTAAAAGGAAGGGTTTAGATCAGAAGTTAGAAAATTATGATCTGTAGATCAATCCCTGGCACTTCTTCTTGTAAATAAAGTTTTATTGGAACACATCCATGTCCATGTTTTTATGTATTGTTTAGGGCTATTTTCAAGATACCACAGAACTGATATCTTGAATCTTTACTATCTTCCCTTTAAAGAGTTTTCCTGTCTCTAAGTTTCCTAGAATGTCTTCCAACAGTATTTAGAGCCAACCAATTAAGGAAGCAAATTAGTCAGCTTCCTGTCACAGTGACAAAATGCCTGAGACAATCACTTAATAAGAGAAAAGGTTGATACTGGTTCACAGTGTCAGAGGGTTCAGCTTATGGCCACTTGGTCCTATTGCTTTGGGCCCATAGAAACACAAGACATTGTGGCAGGGATTGCAGGGTGGAGGAAAACAATCACCTCATGAAGGCTGGGAAGCAAAAGAGGAAAAAAGGCCAGGTTCCCTCAAAGGCATATTCCTAGTGACCTCATTTCCTTCTGTAGACCCCAGTTCCTCAAGGATCCACCACCTCCTAATAATACCATGAGCCTAGGATCAAGCCTGTAACATACAAGCCCTTGGGGGGACACTTATGAACCCATAGCAGGAAGCTACAGCCTCTGTGGCCACAACTGGAGCTTTGCCAGAAGAAAGAAGATAATTCTTCCCTGATAGTTATCTATCAACAGAGAGAAAGCTGGAGAATAGACATTGGAGAGCCACTTTGTAAAAGTTGCACCATTCCAAAACATTGTTTCACAGAACTATAGGAAGACAGCCTCCCTTCTCCCTCCCATATCTTACACAGGTGGACCGGAAAGTTAGAACCTAGTCCTCACCACGAATTTTAGAATTTTGGCTACAAGAAAGTATAAAGTATAAAGTGAAGTTGTCAGCATTCCAGATTCTCATTTAGCAGTACAATAAAAGGAAGAGTGAATGGATCAGCTGAGGGTGTTTGGCTTATGGAAACTGTTTACAGCTCTCACGTTTCTGGGAAAGGCCACCCCCTTTATAACCACACTGGATACTTGCAATACATATCTCCTCATTTCAGTTAATCTCATTGGTTCCCTTACAATTGTTAGAGAATAAAGTGATATCAATCTACAAAAAGTAAGCTATCTCAACTTTATAGTATCCATATATGTGTGTGTGTGTGTGTGTGTGTGTGTGTGTGTGTGTGTGTGTGTCAGTTATCAGAGTAGCCAGCTGACAATGAGTGGTTAATGAATGTATGTTACATCACATTGTCAGAAACCTTCCCAGTCTATCCATTTCCCTCTATAGCAAACTAAATTCTCTCCAGTTGAGTTCTGAGAACACCACCACTCTGGCCCTATTCTATCTAACCAAGTATCTATCAACTCTTAGGTTTGTTTCTTCACTCTGCTCAGGCTGGTCTGGCCACTTGCTGTGCCCTCTGTGGCTTCCCAGTCTCATAGTCAATTTCACCTTTCCTTTCCCTCCAACCTATTCAAGTTCTCAGGAGCCAACTGCTTGAGGCAGTTATGTTTATTGTTTCAATCTTACCTTGACATCCATCTGATCAATGTAGCAATTTCTTCCATGTCATCATTTATTTCCTCCACATGTCTGGCAGTTTGCCACACTGTTGGGGCTTGTGTGCTACAATGAGGCTGAAAGTTATGCCACCAGTATCTCAGCAGGGTCACCCATAGTGGACAGGTTTCAGCTGAGCTTCCAGACTAAGACAGACTAAGGAGTAAGAACTGGTGAACCACTCCTGAAACAACTAGCCATTGAAAATCCTATGAATAGCAAAGAAACACTATCAGATACAGTGGCAGAAAATGAGGCCCTCAGATTTGAAGGCACTCAAAAGACTGCTGGGGAAGAGTTGCCTCCTCAAAGTGGAGTCTACCTTGATGATGGAAATGGAGTAAAGCCCCAGGGACCTCCATTTGCTAATGTGGCACTACTCAAAATGAGGAGAAAATACTGTAAACATCCATTCAATAATTTGAACATAGATGTACATAGTATGAATCTAGGAAAATAAGAACTCATTAAAAGAGAAATGGAGCACATAAACATTAACATTCTCGGCATCAGTGAACTAAAATGGACCGGTATGGCCCATTTTGAGTCAGATAATCATATGGTCTACTATGCTGGGAATGACAAACTAAGGAGAAATGGGGTTGCATTCATCTCAAGATCTGTCCTGAAATACAATGCAATATGTGATAGAATAATATCCCATATGCCTACAAGGAAGGCCATGACTATTATTCAGATTTATGTACCCACCACTAAGGCCACAAATGAAGAAAGGGAAGATTTCTACCAGCTTCTGCAATCTGAACTAGATCAAGCATGCAATCAGGACATACTGATAATTACTGGTGAGTGGAATGCAAAAGATGGAAAAAAGGAGAAGGCTCAATAGTTAGAAAATACAGCCTTGGTGACAGAAATGAGGCTGGGATTGCATGATAGACTTTTTTTTTATCAGATCAATGACCTTTTCAGAGCAAATACATTTTTTTCACCAACATAAACAGTGACTATACACATGGACTTCACCAGATGGAACATAAGGAACCAAATTGATTACATTTGTGGAAAGAAACAATGGGAAAGTTCCATATCAAATGTCAGAACAAACCAGGTACTGATTGTGGATCAGACCATCAACTTCTCATATGCAAGTTCAAACTGAAACTGAAGAAAAATAGAACAAGTATATGAGAGCCAAGGTACAACCTTCAATACATCTTACCTGAGTTCAGAGATTACCTCAAGAACAGATTTAATGCATCAGACACAAATGATAGAAAATCAGACAAGTTGTGGCATGACACAAAGATATCATTCATGAAGAAGGCAAAAGGTTATTAAAAAGACAGGAAAAAAAAAAGAAAAGACCAAATTACATGTCAATAGAGACTTTGAAACTTGCCCATGAATGTCCAGCAGCTAAAGGAAAAGGAAGACATGATGAAGATAAGGAACTAAACAGAAGATTTCAAAAGGCAGCTTGAGAAGACAAAAACAAATATTGTAATGACATGTGCAAAGAGCTGGAGACAGAAAACCAAAAGGGACGAACACATTCTGTGTTTCTCAAGCTTAAAGAAGTGAAGAAAAAATTGAAGCCCCAAGTGGCAATAGTGAAAGATTCTACAGGGAAGATATGAAACTGTGCAGGAAACATCAAAGGAAGATGGAAGGAATACACAGAGTCACCATACAAAAAAGAATTGGTAGATGACCAACCATTTCAAGAGAATACCTATGAAGAGGAACCAATGATATTGAAAGACAAAGTGAAGCTGCCTTAAAGGAACTGGTGAAAAACAGGGCTCCAGGAATTGATGGAATACTAGTAGAGATGTTTCAACAAACAGATGCAGCACTGGAAGAGCTCTCATGTTTATACCAACAGATTTGGAAAACAGCTACCTAGCCAACTGACTGAAAGAGATCCATATTTGTGCTATTCTCAAAAAAAGGGGATCTAACTGAATGTGGGAACTATCAAACAATATTATTAATATCATGCACAAGCAAAATTTTACTAAAGATCATTCAAAAGTCACTGCAGCAGTATACACACAGGGAATTGTCAGAAAATCAAGCCAGATTCAGAAGATGGTGGGGAACCAGGGACATCATTGTTGATATCAGATGGAAATTAGCCAAAAGCAGAGAATATCAGAATGATGTCTATCTATGTTTTATTGACTCTGCAAACGCATTTGACTGTGTGGATCATAACAAATTATGGATTGTTGTTGTTGGGTGCCATTAAGTTGGTATCTGACTCACAGTCACCCTACATGCAACAGGCGAAACACTATTGTCAGGGTTTGTCTGTTGTCCATAGCATTTTCAATGGCAGATTGATTTTGGGGAGAGGGTTGCCAGGTCCTTCTCCCAAGCTTACAGCATCTGGTGTTCCCAGGCAATCTCCCATCCAAGTACTAATTAGGACTGACCCTGCTTAGCTTCTGAGATCTGACAGGATCGGATGCCAGAGGGCTATGGCTACAGGCAAATTATGGATAACAGTTTGAAAAATGGGAATACTAGAATACCAGAGCACCAGAGCACTCATGAGGAATCTGTTCATGAACCAGGAGGCAGTTGTTCAAATAGAACAAGAAAACACTGCCTGGTTTAAAGTTGAGAAAGGTATACATCAGGGCTGTATATTTTTGCCATATCTCTTCAATTTATATGCAGAGCAAATAATCTGAGAAGCTGGGCTTTATGAGGAAGAATGAGGCATCAGGATTGGAGGAAGATTCATTAACAACCTGCGTTATGCAGATGACACAGCTCTGCTTGCTGAAAGTCAAGAGGATTTAAAACATTTACTGATGAACATCAAAGATCATAGACTTCAGCCCTCAACAAAACAAAAATCCTTATGACTGGGTCAGTATGCAACTTCACAATAAATGGAGAAAAGATAGAGGTTGTCCAAGATTTTGCTTTGCTTGGCTCTATAATCAACACCCACGGAAGCAGCAGTCAAGAAATCAAAAGACGCATTGCTCTGGGAAAAGCTGTGGCAAAAGATCTCTTTAGAGTATTGAAAAGTAAAGATGTCACATTGAAGACGAAGGTGCGCCTGACTCATACCATGGTATTTTTCAGTCCCATCATATGGTTGTGAAGCTGGACATTCAACAAGGGAGACAGGAGAAGAACTGATAGTTTTGAATTATGGTGTTGGAGATGTCTATTGAATATACCATGGACTGCCAAAAGAACCAACAGATCTGTCCTAGAAGTGCAACCAAAGTGCTCCTTGGAAGCAAGAATGGACAGACTGAGTCTTACATATTTTGGACATGTAGTCAGGAGAGATCAATTCCTGGAGAAAGACATCATGTTTGGGAGAGTGGCAGATCATCGAAAAAAGGGAAAACCCTCCACCAGATGGATTGACACAGTGTCTGCAACAATGGGCTTAAATATAAATAAGATCCTGTGCCTGACACGGAATCGGGGAGTGTTTAGTTCCACTCTACATAGGGTTGCTGAGTTGGACTTGACTTGTAGGCACCTGACAACATCGATTTATTTGGCATTTGGTCCTCATGTTACTGACCTCTCAGTCATATTAAGGTGTTAACTGCTCCTTTCTTGTTAAAATACTCTTGGTCCTTAGTTTCTGTGACAATACTCTTGCCCTGTGGTCTCTTCTCCTATCTCCTGGCAGTTTGTCCTCTTCCTCCCAGCTACTGGTGGTTTCTCAGTCCCAATTCAGGTAGGCTCTTCTGTGTGTTCTTCCAGGTGAGTTTTCCCCTGCCCACAGAATCGATTTCCCTCACTCTGAGAATTCATTTTGGTTTATGTTTCAGCTATAAGGAAGATAATTCTCACCTTTCTCTTTCCTTCCTTACGAAGAGATTCCCACTACTACAACATCCTTGCCTTCTCTATATTCCTGTCTCATCTCTTCCCAAGGGAAGAGAGATTGTCAAATGCTAACAGTGAGAAGAATACACCAGGAATCCTTGAAAGAAAACCTTCTTCTTTCCCTTCAGAAATTAGACAAAGAGCATATATCCTCCTCTCTTCTTCTATTCTTCAACTTTCCAAGCACAGGGCACACTTGTGTGTGATAGTGCACTGCCTCTGATAGACCAGGTAAGTCCATTCATTTATGGGTTTCAATATCAGTAAGCAGAGGGAAGTTCACCACCATCAGTCTTATCAGTAATAAAAAGTTCTCCATCTTATCTTTAGATTCATGTCTCATATAAATTTGAAATTAAGTAGAGAAAGTGGTATTCATATCGAGGCCACACATAATGCTCACAGAATTGAGTCCTCTTTTCAGAGCAACCGTTTCACTAAATGAAGAACTTTTTATTGAATACCTATTATGTGCAGATATTAAATCATGTGCTCAGAAAATATAGCATGTATTCTCAATGAACAAGGCAGGTAGGTCTGCTTCCTTGTTCTCATTTATTTGAGCAACAATTATATATTCAGCAATTGGTGATTGTGCCAGATACGTATGGATTAAAATGAACAAACAGAAAATTATGCACGTCCTTATGGAACTTTTTCTTATTAAGGAAAGATAAACAATTGCTGCTGTTGTTGTTAGGTGCCTTTTAGTGGGTCTGACTCATAGTGATCCAGCATACAACAGAATGAAACACTCCCCAACACTGCACAATGCCCGGCTCTATCGTCAGTGCTTCTCTGTTATTCATAGAGTTTTTTATGGCTGATTTTTTTGGGATTGTCCCTCTCCCATTTTTGGCAGTTCTGGGGATCAAACCCAGGGCCTCAGAGCATGCAGAGCAAGCACTCTGCCAACTGAGCTAAGCCCTGGCCCTAAACAATAGCTGTAACAAAAAATGTTCCATAGTATGTTAAACATGTTATGTGCTGAAAAAGTGGCTGAGATTGAAAGGAAAAAAAGGATAGAAGGATGAAAGGAAGGAAGGAAAAAAGGATGAATAGATGGATGGAGGAAGGAAGGAAGGAAGGAAGGGATGGAAAGAGGGAGGGAGGGAGAGAGGGAGGACGGAAGGTAGGAAGGGAGGAAGAACAGGAAGGGGGAAGAGAAAAGTAGTAGAGAAAGGTATAGGTTAAGAATTGAGATTGTATTATTTTGGGGGTGGGGAGAGTCTTTTTTCCAAGACAGGTTCTCACTACACTGCTCAGGCTGTTCTTTAGCTCCTAGGCTCATGTGATCCTTCCACTTCAGCCTCCTGAGTAGCTGAAACTATAATGATATGCTCCTACATCTGGCTTATGTTGTAATTTTTAATAGATCGATCAGGGTAAGTGTCTCTGAGTATTCAACATTTGATAAAAAGATGAAAGGAGGTGGAGTTAGCCTTGTAAACATCTGAGTAAACTATGGGCAGAGAGAGCAGTCAGTGCAAAAGCCCTCATGCTGAACCATGTCTAGTTTGCACCGGGGGTGGGGAGGATGTCTGTGTGACTACAGAGGAAGGAATAAAGGGGAGAAACAGGGCAGGTGAAGGTGGATTCAAACCCTGGGCCAGAGTATGTAGTGCTGTGTAGGCCATCATCATGACCTTGGTAATTACTAGAGTCATGTTGGCTCCTATATTGAGTGACTCATTTGGAATCAAGGATAGAATTCAGGACGCCGGTTAGATATCTTGCTGAGAAAGAAGGACAGCTCAAACCAGACTGGCAGCAGTAGAGGCGATAAAAACTAGTCAGATTTTGGATATGGTTTAAAGGTAAAGCTACAGGATTCCCAAAAGCAGCAATCCCCAACCTTTTTGACACCAGAGACCAGTTTTGTGGAAGACGATTTTTCCATGTTCTAGAGTTAGGGGATAGTTTAGCACATTAAATTTATTGTGTAAGTACAGATGAAGCTGTACTTGCTTGCCCATCACTCACATTGACACCAGGGAGTCAGGATCTCTGCCCTAATGAGTTAGATATGAAGTGTTAAAAAAATAAATAAATAAGCAAAACCAAGGCTGTTTTTGTTTGTATTTTTGATTTTTAGTGTTCAATTTTATTTTGTCTTTTGACTTTCTTACTACACCTCATTATAATTATTGTTCACTTGCTTTTTAGAGATTATAATATACATACATAACTCATCATGATATATTTAGAACTCCTGTTGTTATCACCTCACATGAAATAGAAGAACCTCTCAATAGTGCAATTCCATTTACTTTAAATCTTTTGTGCGATTGATGTCATATATTTTGTTTGTATCTAAACTATGCATGTCACAAAAAAAGTTATTTTTCTTGTAAACCATCTTTTGTCCACTCAAGAAATTTCAAAAAGAAAAACATATGATAGTCTTTCACATTTACTCATGCATTTGCCATTTCCCCAGCTCTTCATTCCTCTCTGTAGATACGACTTTCCATCTGGTATTATTTCCCTTCCACCAGAACAACTTCCTTCAGCATTTCTTGCACTGCAAATCTGCTAGCAACAAATTTTGCCAGCTTGCTTTACCTGAAAATGTCTTGATATCTTCCTCATTTTGAAGAATATTTTCACTGAATATTGAATCTCAGTTGAGAAAAGGGTTTCTTTCCTTTTAGTTCTTTAAAGGTGCTGTTCTTATGGCTGCTCGTCTGTATGTAAAGATCTCTCTCTCTCTCTCTTTCTTTCTCTCTCTCTTTCTCTTTTAAGCTATGCTGGGGATCAAATCAGGGCCTTGCACATGCTAGGCAAGTACTACACTGCTGAGCTAAACCCCAGCCCTTCTGTGGCTATTTTTATGATTTTCTCTTTACCATTAGTTTTCAGTTTGCTTGAGGGCTTTGGTGTGGCTGTCTTTGTATGTACTCTGTATGGGGGGTTGCTGAATTTCTTGCATCTATAAGTTAATGTTTTTACAAAATTTAGAAAATTTTGGCCATTATCCTTTAAATATTTTTCTATGTAGTTTTTTCTTTCTCTTCTCCTTCTAGAAGTTCAATTATATGTATACCATACTTTTTCTACATTCTTCAGTGGATCATTGAGACTCCTGTTCGTCCTTTTTGTTGTTGTTGCTTTGTTGTTTTTGATCATTTTACATCTCTCTTCTTTCATATTACTTTGTGATTAATAAAAATGTGTCCACATACACATCACTTTAAACAACCTGTCCCAGTGTTCAGACATGCCTAGTTTCCATGGTGGCATAGGAAAAAGACTTGTAACCAAGTGTAACAGTGCACACCTGTAATTCCAGCACTTGGGAGGCTGAGGTGAGAGAATCATGAGTTCCAGGCCAGCCTGGGCTACATAGTAAAACCTTGTCCCTCTTTTCCCTGCCCACAAAAAAAAAAAAAAAAAAGAAAGAAAGAAAGAAAGAAAGAAAGAAAAAAAAGAAAAAGAAAAGAAAAGAAAAGAAATCTTTTAAGGAAAGCACCTAGAAATTTTTATAGCTTCTTTTGAATGAAGATAATTATCTTCTCTGCCAACAGTGAACTAAATGAAAATATAGCATGAAAATTTTGGCAAATAAGTGAAACTTTATTGCTCTGGATTGGGAAGATGCATCAGATAGCAAATTGAAAGACACTTCTGGGTTAGATATTCTGTTCAAAGTATGGATCAATTAGCTATAACATAGCATTTTGTGGTATTTCTTTTGCGAAAATTGGGTGTATATAGTAAGTTTGTAGTTAATTATTGTAGTTATAAAAACTTTAAAGAGTATTCCCAGTCTGCCCACTCTAATAGATAAAACAACTACCACCCATTACAAAAAAAAAAAAAAATCACCTCATACCCTGAGTCAGTCT
This sequence comes from Pedetes capensis, assembly GCA_007922755.1. Classification (NCBI taxonomy): domain Eukaryota; kingdom Metazoa; phylum Chordata; class Mammalia; order Rodentia; family Pedetidae; genus Pedetes; species Pedetes capensis. The sequence continues at coordinate 8,643 of VMDO01027552.1, read as the reverse complement.
GTAGCCATAGCACTGTGGCATCAGATTCCATCAGATCTCAGAAGCTAAGTAGGGTCAGGCGTGGTTAGTACTTGGATGGGAGACCACCTGGGAACCCCAGGTGCAGTGGGTTTGGGAGAAGAACCTGGCAACCCACTCCCAAAAATCAATCCACCATTGAAAACCCTATGAATAGCAGAGAAGCACTGACAATAGTGTTTCACCTTTTGTATGTAGGATCACTATGAGTCAGACACCAACCCAACGCACCTAACAACAATGGTGATAAAATAGTTGCAAGAAAATTGATCCTGATACTCCTGGAGTTTATAGTCTGCTGGGTATAAACTGATGTTGACCAATTAACCCTAATAAATAAATGTGAGCTCTATTATCCTCAATATCAGGACAAAAATCTCCTCGGTTTTTTTCTACCTCACTGATCACTCATTTTCACTTCAACTTTCCTAGTTTCTCTGCTTATTGTGAGCTTTCTAATTGTGAAGTACCTACTTAACCCTCTTTTCATTTTCTTCTTCTTTTTTTAAATCTACAGTTGGTCTCTGGTATGGGTTGAATTGTGTTACCCCAAAATTCATGTGCTGAAGTCCTAACCCCTATACCTCAGAATGTGACTTTATTTGGAAATGAAGTTATTGCCCGTGTGATTAGTTAAGACAAGGTCATACCAGAGCAGGGTATATCTATATCCCCATGTGACTGGAGTCCTTATGGAAAGGAGAAATTTAGATACAGACACACATGAGGGGAAGGTCTGTGAACACGAAGACAGAAATTGGGGTGGTACACGTACAAGCTGAGAAACTCCAAAGATTACCAGCAAACATCTGAAGCTAGGAGAAAGGCATAGAAGAGGTTCTCCCTAAAACTTTCAGAGGAGTCAAACTTGCTCATACCTTTATCTTACCCTTCCAGCCTCCAGAACTGTAAGATGACGGATTTCTGTTGTTTAAGTCACTTGGTTTGTGGTACTTCTTTACAGTAGCTTGTACACACTAATACTGTCTCTGAGTAATCCCATTTAGTCCCATAGTTTTCAATAATATTTCTATGATTGAAACTCTCAAATTTCTGTCTTTGTCTCAGAATGTTCTTCCATCTGCCAGGCTATGAAGCACTGTCCATGGACATTTCCACCTCAATGTATTAAAAACCTTTCAAACTCACATGTCGCACTGAATTCTTGATCTCATCCCACAAAACCTGTTTACCTACAGCCTTTTCTTTCTAATAAAATGGCAGTTACATCCTGTTTATTTTCATGCTAAAAACCTCAGTGGGTAAATTGCTGCTTTGTCTCACACTCCAAATTCAATTTTCCAGAAAATCCTGTTGACTTCACCTTCAGGATACACCCAAAATATATTCTTCCACTCACTACCTGAACTCTATTACCCTGATCTGAGCTCCCTTTCCCCTGGATTCCTGCAATAGCCACCTAACTAATTCCCCTGCCTGTACCTTCAAACTCTTCCGTTCATTTAGCATAGCAGCCTGAAAGATCCTATTAAAATAAAAGTTGCATCATATTGAACCTCTGTTCAAACCCGCAATAGCTCACCATTTTCTCCAATGGAAATGTCAGAGGATTCACAGTGGCATAAGTCAGGTAATTTGACACCCAGAAATTTTCTGCTCTGATACATTCTCTTCTACCATATTGATTGGACAACTCAGTTAAATATTTCAGATTCTGGAAAGTATTTTGAATAAATATAATGTTGATTGAGTTGTCATTTCTATGAACATTGGTTTCTTCACTTATAAAAGGAGATTTGCAAGGATCTTCTTGGCTCTGACACTTACAAGTTTTTATTAACGAGAGAATCCTCTCCATTATGTGACACTGTGTTGAAGGAAACCAAAATGAAGTGACTATTTTGTAATTATGGAGCTGATCTAATCATTGTAGACAGAACACTAGGTAATTTAATCCCTGAAGTAAATTTTATTCAGTTTAGCTGCCTACATCCAAACAAATTAGATAATGAGATAATTTAACCACTGTGTAAGAAACTAGTAATCTTGATATAAGCTGCATGCTCTAAATGGGCTGATTCTCATTGTAAGTGGATCAAGAGGACTCACACATATGTAAGTAAAAATACTCTCATGTCTATACATATGTAAGTAATATGCATATATTAGGATACACAGAGAAAAATAGCTAAGAAAACTTTAAGCATTTTAAGATGTGAAATACTTTTAAAACACATTTGTTGTTGTTGTTGTTAGGTGCCGTCGAGTTGGTATCTGACTCATAGTGACCCTCATAGGGTTTTCAATGGCTGACTGTTTCAGGATTGCCTTGGGAGTAGATTGCCATGCCCTTCTCCAATAAAACACATTTAGTTAGCATTAAATTTAAAAAAGGTCAATAAAATCTTCTTTACTTATGAAAATATGTTTTCATTGATATAAATTTTGCTTACTCTATCAACTTAAAGACTGTTTTAATAACTAGTACTCTATATTTCTGCATAGCATTTTTGATGACTGGAGAGGAGGTACATCTCCTGTGAGGACTACAATGATTGTCACATTCAAACTGATCATCTATGTTTTGCTGGCATTTCTTGTCACTTGCATCCACTCAAGAAAGAAATTTTCTGTGAAAGTCTCTCATACATGGTAACAAATCTTTCCTATCCTCTCTCTGGCCTCCATACTGTTGTTCATGGATTCTTCTAGACCTTTGAGTGGATCAGTTTATCACTGCTACTTCTGCCAGGAATCAGCACAGGGAATTCCAAGGGTACTTTCTGCTGATGCTTCAAGGAATTCCAATCTTTGACGTTCTAAAGCATTGTCATTGAGTTAAGCTATTATCATAACACATTGTTTTGCTAGAGGAGAAATTCTGTATCTAGGAGAGGAAACATGGAAGCATTACTGAGTAAATACCAAGGGTTAGTATAAGTGAATCATTTGACATGACTTTCTGAAGACCAAATCTCTCTACTTCAAGCAAAATGATCCGGTATGAACTTTTAGCTGAGGTTACACATTAAGGAGTAGTTTTAATGCTTTCCCTAAAGAGTTTTTTCCATTGGGGATGGTATTAAAACTATTGTCATAATGAAATCACTTGACAACTGTAGTTACATTTGTAATGCTTCAGTCGTGCTTAGCTGAGGTACCATGACATCAGAAAACACAATAAATCCTTTAGAGGGACAAGGAATAGCCTCTATACTTAGCAACACTGTGTCCACATATGACATAAGTGGAAAGTCCTCCTAGGACAAGCTCTAAATACCAAAAGATTTGATTCATCTTTGCTAAAGATTCTAATAAAGAGGCTAAGTATGACTTTATGGCTATGGCAGTAAGTACTTAGGACTTGAAGCCTCAAGATGTGTGAATGTGCAAAGTATTTATAATATCTATTCTGTATATAAAAGTACATATACATACATACACATATTTGTGAGAAACAAACTATTTTATTTGATAACTTACCTTGCATAGTAGCTACCTCATTTGCTATGGATCAGTCAATATTTACTAGAAAGTCTATATATTATATGTGCTACATGAGGTGGAATCTTAAAACACCATCTCAGACTTTCAGAGAAATTATCATTTATCTTACATTAGAGCAGTCAGGGAAGAGGGAGAAAGAATGGAGCTTAGACAAGGCACATACCCAAGTAACTGTACAGCCCAGTGTTTACAGGGCTTGACAAGACTAACATGCATCAGGTAACAATGAGTACATTATTACCAAGAGAAGGTTATGAGGTTTCAATAAGTAAGTCTTTCCTCCTAAGAAACCCAAGGCAGAAACACTCATTGGCTTCAGTTGTGCAAGTTTACTCCGAGAATACAAAAGAACAAAGTAACTAGCTTGATAATCATGCCAACATTCATATTTATAGGCCATTCAGGAAGTTTGCCTGCAGCTGTACCACTATAGCTTTAGATACCCTCAGATCTTGGAAGCTAAGCAGGGTCGGGACTGGTTAGTACTTGGATGGGGGACCGCCTAGGAACACCAGGTGCTGTAGGCTTGGGAGAAGGACCCAACAACCAACTCCCAAAAAGCAATCAGCCATTGAAAACGCTATGAATAGCAGAGAAGGACTAACAATAGTGTTTTGTCTGTTGTATGTAGGGTCGGAGATGTACTCAACGGCACCTAACAACAACAGGAAGTTCAGAGAACCCCAGAAAACATATTCTGCATCTTTTAGAGGACATTCTGACTACCTGGATCTCTGTAAAAAGTTATACATATTAAACTAAAAGACATGATTAGGATAATTTGCCACCATTCTCAATAACGCACCCACTGAGTAGACTTTAATCCCAACATATGCACCCTTTTCACTCCCATCCTCTGTCTCTGTCTTTAACTTAATCATATCTGGATATTACCATAGGATTACTTTCACCAAAGCCCACCATGAAGCCTGTTGCAGCCTGCATGAATGAACCGTTTGGGGCCATTTTCCTTTACAAAGGTAGCTGCATCAAAACCAGTCTCTACGGCACATGGCCAATACCAGCCTGCAATACCAGAGAGCACAATACCAGAGGCCAGAAAGAACCTGTGAGTTCAAACAGCAAGGTGTACTTTAGGTAGAAGCCTATCCATGGTGACTTCTTTAGACAAGGAAACTGAAGGGAACATACATCTGTCATGAACCAAAGCAGAAGCCCAGTCTTGGGAAGTGAAATCACAAAGTAAAGGTCATCAGTGGGGCAGCAAAGCTAGGTCAGGTTGGGAAAGATATCTTGGTCGACTTTTGTTCAATCTTTAGGAGAAAGAAAAATAGGTGAACTTACCTAAATTATTGGCATAATAAAGACAGAGGGAAAAGGTAAAATTCAGAGAGCCAAATGGAGAAACAGTACAAACAATTGAAAAGTCAAATAACAGTACAGTTGTCCTTTGGTATTCATGGGGGATTAGTTCCAAGACTCCCAAAGATGCACAAGTCCCTTATATAAAATTGTACAGTATTTGCATATAACCTACTCATCTCTCCCTATATACTGTAAGTCATCTCTAGATTATATATAAATCTACTACAATGGAAAGGCTATATAAATAGTCTGTATAATAGACTGTACTATTTGGGGAATGATAAGAAGAAAAGTCTGTACATGTTCAACAGAGACACATTTTCATTTCCAACTATGTTTGATCTGTAGTTGGTTAAATTCATGGATGCAGAACCTGTGGACACAGAAGGATGATTGCATAGGCAGTAAATCACAATTCACGGTGTCAACATAGCACTGGTATTCTTCAGGCCTGCCTCATCACTGCAAGAGCCACTCCCACAGAAAAGGAGATGCCTGAGCTGAGTCTTGAATGAACAGGTGCTCAACAGACAGTGGGGGGAAATGAATATGACTACTGCATATGGTGGGTGGAGGGAAGTGGCAAACATGAGCCTTATATAAAGAAGCAAAGGATGTAAGTAAGCACATCATCAGAATAGACTTTAATAAAGTTTACCTCTGCTATATGAGTCCTAAGGAAGAAACTGTCACTTCATGCACACATTTATTTGAGTTGGAAAATTATTCAGACGAAATCTCACAAACACATTAGATTCTTCACACTAAACTTAAAAAAATACGAGAGAGTCTCCAGATGCAGGCAGCATTAAGTCTGCCTTAATGAGGCATGGCATAATCTGTCAACTAATACTGAAATTGAGGCCCACAATGCCAGCCAGGCGTATCAGCAGAACACTACATTAGATGTCGCAGTTCGTCAATCTAATAAATGAGTTCTCAAATGTCATTTTCCCTCTATACACAGCAAATATTTTTCTGTTATTTAGTTTTTCTGTTTTAATTGGGTTAACTCTCAGTGCACCAGCATAGTTCCATCTGTGTCACTTAATGGAAAGCAAGAAAGCTTCAGAAGGAAGGGTTTACAGTTCATGGGCATGTGTGGCAGATTCTTCTCAATACAGAAAATAAGCTAAATTCATATTTTTTGGTTAAATATCATAAAACCTATTGGTGATATGCCTTTTAGTTCATTAAGAGAAATGTTGTTCTTGAATATCTCTCAAGGCAAAATAAGCATTTAAATTAAATCCTACAGACAAGGATATGCTCCTAAGCCATTTGGCCAAATGGGACAATTATAATAGAGTTTTTAACAGTGTTAGAGAAAAGAGCACAAAACTATGTAGGTCAGCTTTAAATCTCGGTAAAGTAAGTAGCCAGTCTACAGCTTGGCACGTGGAACCTTCTCACACACAGCAAAAATCCTGAATGGACACAACACACAAAATAGTTTAGTTATTAAAATATTTTTGGTAGTTCAAAAATGGTTACTTCAGTGAGATATTGTTTCAATAGTAAATGAAAAAGCACTAATGAGAAGAAATTTTACAAATTTAAATTTTTAAACTCAAATATGTTTTAAATAATTGTCCTTTGTAAGACCCTGAATTGACTTTTCTATACATGATCATGCCTGCAGCCGTAGCCCTGTAGCATCTGATCCCGTCAGATCTCAGAAGCTAAGCAGGATCAGGCCTGGTTAGTACCTGGATGGGAGACCGCCTGGGAACACCAGAAGCTGTAGGCTTGGGAGAAGGACCTGGCAACCCCCTCCCAAAAGTCAATCTGCCATTGAAAACCCTATGAACAGCAGAGAAGCACTGACAATAGTGTTTCCCATGTTGTACAGAGGGTCACTATGAGTCGGATACCAACTTGATGACACCTAACAACAACATACATGATCATAATGTATGCACCACTTTCACACATACAAGAATTCAGGGTAAAATGTGGATTGGTCCATTCAGAGTCTACAACTTGACTGTGATTACTGGCTGCTCACACAGGGACCACTGTTACCTAATCACTTAATTTATGTGATGAATATAGATAGTCAAACTGAATAAAACTGACTTCAGGGATTTAATTATCTAGTTTAGCCATCTGCATTGACCAGATTCACTGTATTATTATAAAAGCCATTTTAATGTGTGCTAGCTCTGCATACCATGTAGCACCTTCCCTTGTTCACAACCAATTATAGAACTTTTGAGCTACAGGGGATCTTATTTTACTTATGGAGAAATTGAGGATTCAAGATTTTCGCAATTGAATTTGCACAGTTAAATCCCGAGAAAAATTCTTGCTGGAATCTGAATCATCTCAATTAATTTTCTAGAACTAATGTGGTAAAACAGCACATCAGGCCACTGGTGATTTTAAGCTAGAGTTTCCCAAACTGAATGACATAAATGAGCAAATATATTAATCCTTTAGATACTAGCATGCGTAGGTGGGTCATGAGGCAGCTGAACTCTTGGACTAGTCACTACAACCTTTGCACAAACATGACTATCTAGATGTTGTTGTTGTTGTTAGGTGCCGTCGAGTGGGTATCCGACTCATAGTGACCCTTATAGGGTTTTCAATGGCTAAGTGCTTCGGGATTGCCTTGGGAGTGGATTGCCAGGCCCTTCTCCCATTTTTGCGGTGCTGGGAATTGAACTCAGGACCTCAGAGACTGCAGCGCAGTGCTCTACCCACTGAGCTAAATCCCAGCCCGACTATCTAGATATGTCAAACAAATACTATCATCTTGTATTAGAGCATTGAATATAGGGATTGGAAAGAACTTGACCTTTGGTAACTCGGTCAATTAAATCCAACCAGTATGCATCTCAAATATATCCCCTATAAAGTGATGGGCTTGCACCATATTGTTTGCATAAACATCTACAAGTTCTTTCATTTATCACATTACATGAGGTTTTTGGAAGGATTAAGTTGTGAGTAAGGCACAGTGCACTGCATTATTGGTATAAATACCAATATTTCAGTGACTTGATACAACTCAAGCATGAAAAGCAAGTCAAGATACTCTCCTCCATCTTACTGTCATGCCATCTGAAACATTTGTACTTCAAAATCATGACTACAAGGCAGAAGGAAAATGGTGGAGATGTACTGACACTGTAATTGCTTGACCCAGAATCAACACATGTTAATTCTGCTCATATTGTGTTGACCAGAATATGTCTCTATCCTTTCAGCATGATGGAAAATGAAGGGAATAACATAGATATTCTGTGATCACTAATAGCTTGTTTTGTTCATGAATAACTATAAAAATATATTTTGTATAATCTTTGTTCTATAATATGATTTTGTTTTTTTCCTTAAATAGTTATTGGTTGTTGTTGTTGTTAGGTGCCGTCGAGTAGAGTCCGATTCATAGCAACCCTATGTACAGCAGATTGAAACACTTGCCAATTCTGTGCCAGGCAACAGATCTTATTTATGTTTAAGCCCATTGTTGCAGACACTGTGTCAATCCATCTGGTGGAGGGTTTTCCTCTTTTGCATTGACCTGCCACTCTCCCAAACATGATGTCCTTCTCCAGGGATTGTTCTCTCCTGACTACATGTCCGAAATATGTAAGACGCAGTTTGGCCATTCTTGCTTCCAGGGAGCACTCTGGTTGTACTTCTTCTAGGACAGATTTGTTGGTTCTTTTGGCAGTCCATGGTATATTCAATAGACATCTCCAGCACCACAATTCAAAAGCATCAATTCTTTTTCTGTCTCCCTTGTTCAATGTCCAGCTTTCACAACCATATGATGCCACTGAAAATACCATGGCATGAGTCAGATGCACCTTCGTCTTC
>VMDO01027551.1:0-25063 GCA_007922755.1 Pedetes capensis | reverse complement strand
CCTCCTCGCCTGGCTGTATCTGTTCTTTCTTCATTCTTCCTTTTGGGTGGCTGTGTGCACACCTCCCCTTCTTGTGGGTGGCTCCCTGTGAGCCACCCCTTCTCTTGGGCCCACTGTCTTCTCTATCCAAGGCGATTTTCCTTTTAAACAGCTTAACTTTTCTTCATCTATCTCTGGCTTTACCTTCCCCTGGGGAATAGGAATATCCCCATGCCAATTCACCCATAGAGCCGAGGTTTCTCCAAGTTCGTTTCCAGGCTTATCTAAACTTATCCAGGTGCCTCAGTTTCTGTGTAATTATTTAGGAATAAGTAGATATTGATACATTCAATAATAAAGGTATACTATCTTTTTACAATAAACTCTGTCTGTATTCTGTACTATAACTTCTGTGTTGGATGTAAACAATTTTATATGCCAAAAACAAAAGTCAAAGCTTGCTGCCAGATTCCTGGACTTGCATCTCCCAGCAACATTACCACCACTGTGAAAGACTTTTATGTTGACATGTATCTTTGCGTCACTCCCTCTAGTCAAGACTACAAACGTCAGATTGGTAGAAGCTAAATAACATGTTCACACCTTAGCATGAGAAGGATCTACACCATTCGGCATCAAGAGTCCCATAAATGAGAGACACCCTATAAACAGAAGGGAGTTGAAATGAAGAATAGCCAAGGAAAGAACAAATGATCTCTCAATTATTTAGCATAATGCTAGCAACTGTAACAAACCCCAACTCAACTTACTGTTCATTCATGTGACATCTAGTGTAGACATTCTTCTTCATGGTGGGCAGCTTTCCCTCCCATGATGATTCAAGGATCCTGGCTTCTTTTCTCTTGTGGTCCTACCTTCCCTAGAGTCTTCTGTATTCAACTGGAGAATAGGGAAGGAGACAAGTGGAAGTCATGCCCTGCTAATTAAAGTAGCTCTGCCGGGATGGCCTGAAATTTCCAAAAACAACAACAACAAACAGAAAGATCACTTTTTGTTGTTGTGGTAGTGGTGGTGATGGTGGTATTTGGGGGTTGAACCCAGGGCCCTGCACATACTTTCCAAGTGGTCTACCCCTGGGTTACACCCCTAGACCCTTTTTAATTTTTTTATTTTGAGTTAGGGTCGTGGTAAGTTACACAGGCTGCCTCTGCCCTCAAACTCACCATCCTCCTGCCTCCACCTCCTGAGTTGCTGGGATTACAGGCATGCCACCATGCCTGGCTCAAAACTTAATTTATTTTTAATTTTAAATAAGTAACACCAAAACTTTTGATTGATAGTAGCTATGTATTCTCACCTTCTCCTGGGCAATGTATGTGGCAAAATGTATGGGGAATGGGGCAAGGATACTGAGGATTAGAGGACCCTGGGAGGAAGGAGATTCATTTTGAGTAGTCAGTTTGAAGAGTGGGAAAATAGACAGGAAAGTAGGAGATTTAAGGAAGTGGAGACTATGAACCCGGAAGCAGAAAAGTGTCTGGACAGCTCTGTGCCATACAACTTCCTTCCTATTCTGTTTGAACTGGGCTCCTTTTATATAGAGAGCACGGGGTGAGGTGGGGAGGTTGGCAAGAGTGATAGAATGGCGACCATCACCAGGAAACGTTGAAACTAATTCGGGAGGTGTGTACATAGGAAAATAAACTTTGGCCAGGTACGGTGGCTCACACCTGTCATCCCAGCAACTCAGGAGGCTGAGGCAGGAGGACCTTAAGTTCAAGGCCAGAGGCAGCCTGAGTAATTTAGCAAGACCCTGTCTCAAGATAAATTTTTTTTTTTTTTTTTTTTTTTTTTTTTGCTGTACTGGGGGTTGAATCCAGGGCCTTGCACCTGCATGCTTTGCAAGTGCTGGACCACTGAGCTGCACCCCCAACCCATTTTTTTTTAAATTTTTTTTTTTACTTTTTTGAGACAGGGTCTCGATAAGTTACGCAGACTGCCTCGGTCTCGAACTTGTGATCCTCCTGTCTCCTCCTCCTGAGATGCTGGGATTACAGGTGTGCGCCACTGCGCCCAGCAAGATAAAAAATAAAAAATAAAAAAAAAAAAAAGAAGCTGGGTGGAGCTCAGTGGTACTATGCTTGCAAAGAATGTGCAAGGCCCTGGATCCAACCCCCAAGTACTGCAATAAGTAAATAAACAAAAAAATAAATAAAAGGAAAGAAAAGAAAAAAGAAAGATAAACTTTACTTTGTAGAGAGCATTTGGGAAGAGCCAAGTTGGTGGGGGGCAGTGCTATAACAATTTGAATTAGGAAGTTATCACTAACATGTGGGAGCTTATGGTGGGTGGTTAGTACAGGTTTTCAAATAAACTGATACCAGGACAGGATTAAGTGTGGAAGAAATGCATTAGGAGATGCCTATAGCAGAAAATAGGGAGGGGTCAGGGAGGCTGGAAGAAACGAGGCTGTGAATGTAAAGGAAAACTGACCTGGAGCGAAGGAGAGCGGGAAGGAGGGAAGGCAGGCTGTGTGGAAGCATCTTAGACTGCAGAGCAGGCTAAGGAAAGTGAAATGGGACCATCAGGGAGTTCTGCAGCAAAGTCATCTACCAAAAGTCCTCTGTCTCAGGAAGGACCATTTCAACCTCCCAGCCACACCCAGTCTTTGGCTGAGAGGAGCCTGCTGGAAGCGTGGTCTCAGAATGAATCCAGTTCTGGATTTCAGCAAGGAGCAGCTGAGACCCTTGGTCAATTACACTCCTTGCAGGTGGAGATCTAAGACGGACCTACATTCTTTTGGCCTCTACAGTCTACCCTTGCACCACACAGATCTATCTCTTTCCGTAAGTTTAGGGAGCAGCTCCTCGATGATCTGGGTGGGTGTTTCTTCCTGCAGGGAGACTAAGAAGAGGAACATTAGTGGATAGTCTGCAGCCATAGCACCTTAGCATCCGATCCTGCCTGATCTTGGAAGCTAAGCAGCGTCGACCTGGTTAGTCCTTGCATGGGAGATTGCCTGGGAATACCAGGTCCTGCAGGCTAGGAAGAAGGACCAGGCAGCCCACTCCCATTGAATCAGCCATTGAAAACTCTATGACAGTTGCTATGAGTCAGACTCAACTCAATGGCATGTAACAAGTACCCTCCAGGCTGGGTTGCAGGCTTAATTCAGTTGGTAGAGTGCTGCTTTGTGCTCTCTGAGGCCCTAGGTTCCATCCCCAGCACAATATAAATGGGAGAAGGACCTGGCAGCCCACTCTCAATACAATCCCAAAACAATCCACCACTGAAAACCCTATGAATAGCAGAGAAGCACTGACAGTAGTGCCAGTCGTGGCTCAGTGTCAAGGAGTGTTTTGTTCTGTTGTACATAGGGTTGCTGTGAGTCAGACCTGACTCCATGGCACCTAACAACAGCAACTACAACAATAACAAATACCCTCAAATGTTACAGACAATCTTCCTGAGAACTAAGAAGCAATGAAAGCAGTTACCACCCGAACCCTGTCTTTCTTCCCAGTTCATGGAAAAAGAGAGCAGAGAGAGTCAGAGACAAGTTTTGTGGTTGTGTATTTGTGGTGAAAGACTTTTTTGTTTTCTCAGGGAATCTGTGTTTTTTCCAATGCCAGGTAGGACTGGGTGGGAAGACAGTCTATTTTCCTGGCTGAATATATTCTTGGGCAGGGAGTTATCTGAGCAAAGAAAAGGTGGTAGAGATAGTTGCCATGGGGGTTGGAAGCAGGCTGTGAATTAATCTAACTTCGCACATATTCTCATAACAAGTGCAAGTATTTCCTATGAGGTGGTTGTTGTTAAGTGCCATCGAGTCAGTCCAACTCATAGTAAACATAAGTACAACAAGGGAAAACCTACCCAATAATCTGCTATGCACACAATTTTTATGTTTGAGCCCATTGTTGCAGTCACTGTGCTTCTTCTCATTTGGAGCCCTGCCACATCAGCAACTGGAGGTCTTATGTGCTTTACTACATTCCTGCCATTAAGGTCAACTGTCTTTGAGGAGGCAACTCTTCCCTAGTCATCTTTTGAATGCCATCCAGCCACAGGGGCTCATTTTGTAGCATTAGACTTGACCGTGCTTCTCTGCTATTTGTAGAGTTTTTCAATAGCTAATTGTTTCGAGAGACTGGGGTTTAGCTCAGGTGGTAGAGTGCCACTCTGTGGTCTCTGAGGCCCTGGGTTCCATCCCCAGCACTGCAAAAATGGTAGAAGATGTGGCAATCCACTCCGAAGCAATCCTGAAACAATCAGGCATTGAAAACCCTATAAGGGTCGCTGCGAGTCAGACTCAACTCAATGGCACCTAACAACAACAAACAACAACAATTTTTTCAGAAGTGGGCTGCTGAGTCCTTTTCCCTAGTGTGTCTTAGTCTGGAAGCTTAGTTGAACCTGTCCACCATGGGTAGGCCTGCTGGGATCTGAAATACTGGTGACATAGCTTTGAGCATCACAGCAACATGCAAGTCCCCACGGCATGACAAGCTGACAGACACACAGAGGTCTCATTAGGTAGTTTCTTAAAATAAATAAATAAATAAATAAATAAATAAATAGCTGGGATTGAGCTACCTTGGTAGTATACCAGGCAATAGGGGCTTAGCACTTAGAAGCTGTATCATGGAGTAGTTGCGAGCATTAACTGAAGGTGCTCTGGAATTAGTCAAGCTAGAGATAAAGTCTCATGTCACGGCACTGTGTTGGTAGAGTGGATACCTAGAAAAATTGCAACATGTACTCCAAGAGAGACCCTGCACTTGGATGCCCTCCACAGTTGCCAGTTAATGTTAGCCAGAGAAGCAGTGGCAGCCATCGGAGGCAGAACTGCACTCCTTCCCAGTTGGGCAGATCTTTGTCCAGATCCACCCTGAATATTTGCAGGGCCCCACCTGAGAGAACAAATTATAAATCATACTAACAATTTAAAAATTTAAAAAGGGACTGGGAATGCAGCCCAGTGGCAGAGCGCTTGCAAAGTATGCAAGGTTCTGGGTTCAATCCCCTAGTACTAGGGGGACAAAAAAAAAAGTAAACTATTTTGTTTAAGCTTTTCTTTCTTTCTTTCTTTCTTTTTTTTTTTTGACAGTACTGAAGGGGCTGAACCTGGGACCTCTTGGATCTTTTGCAAGCGCTCTGCCACTGAGTTGTACTCCCAGTCCCTTTTTTAATTTTTAAGTTGAAACAAGGTCTCACTAAGTTATGCAGACTGTCTCTGGTCTTAAACTTGTGATTCTCCTGCCTCTCCCTCCTGAGTTGCGAGGCATGTGCAGTACACACCTGGCTTGTTTAAGCATTGTTGTTGTTGTTAGGTGTCCTGGAGCTGTGACCTTAAGTACAGTAGAACGAAACACTATGTGGCAATCCACTCCGAATCCTAACACTATGCCATGCAAATGATCTTTTTATGTTTGAGCCCTTTGTTGCAGCCATCATGTTTCTTCTCCTTTTGAGTCATGATAGCAAAAGGAGGTCCCAAGGGCTTTACTCCATTCTCTTCATTGAGGTTGACTCTACTTTGAGGAAGTAACACTTCCCCAGTCCCTTCCAGAATAGGGGGCTTACTTTCTGGCCTTTTGACAGTGCTTCTCTGCTATTCATAGGGTTTTCAATGGCTAATTGTTTTGGGAGTGGTCTGCCAGGTCCTTCTCCCTAAGCATTGTTAGGTTAGGGTGTTTCTCTATTTTCAGCTAGGCTTAATCCTGACTCACAGTGTTAGACTAGACTGTACTTTATGTGGGGGAAACCAGACAGAGATGGATGGATGGAGGGTAGGGGAGCTGGGACGAAGACAAAAGAGAGTTGTAAGGTCATTAAGCTGGGTACGGTGATGTGCACCTGTAGTCTCACCTACCTGAGAGGCTGAGGCAGGAGGATCACTTGAGCCCAGAAGTTTGAAGCCAGCCTGGGCAACATAACAAGACCGTCTCAAAAATATCACCCCTAGCCCCTTTAAAATTTATTTGTTTGTTTATTTAAATTTTGAGTCAGAGTCTTGCTAAATTGCAGAGGCTTTAGCTAACCTTGAACTTGCAATCCTCCTGCCTTAGCCTCTTGTAGAGCTGGGATTACAAGTGTGTCACACTGCAACCAGGGAACTCAATACCTTTAAAAAGAATGTTGTTTACTTAGCTAAAATGAAAATAAGTGGAAACAGAAGAAAAGGTTGCCTACCAAAATAGATTACAAGGGACTACATAGTAAATTTTTCAACCAGCACTTACTAATTGCTGGGCTTGGGAGGGTGGGAGCGTAAGACATTCCTTGTCCTCATGTACTCCATTCTGCTTGATGACTCATGCCAATCCCACAAAGAGAATGATCAGGCATTGTTCCTAAATCTAAAGAGGAAAAGCACTGATAGAGGCAAATACCTCTACTAAGACAGTAAAGGATAGTCAAGTTTGACCACCAAAGGTCAACTGGGGCAGATACAAACTGTGTCACAGGTTTGGTGGGACAGCATCAAGTGTAACCCACCCGACGTTTATATAGACTGGAATGAAATTAGGTGACAAATTGGTTGGGGATACCCCGTTCACCAGGGTTCCCAGTTTGTTTGTTTGTTTGTTTGTTTGTTTTTGCAGTACTAGGGAGATGAATCCAGGGTCTCATGCATGCACCCCAGCCTCTTTTTTTTATTTTTTATTTTTGAGGCAAGGTCTTGCTAAATTGCTCAGGCTGCCGTCTGGCCTGAACTTGTGATTTTTCTGCCTCTGCCTGCCAAGTGCTGGGATTACAGCCTGCACCACAATCCACACTTTATTTCTGTTTTTAAAAGCCATTTAAGGCTGTAGGTCTGTGGTAGTGCACTTGCCCAGCATGGGGCATGACCTGGGTTTAATCCCCAGCACTATACAAAGACACACAAAAAATGAACAAAGAAACAAAACCCCACCATCTAAAAATGTGAAAAACTTCCTTATCTTGTGGTCCATACAAAGAAAGGCAGGGTGCCAGATTTGGTCTTTGGACTGTAATTTGCCAATGCCTGAGCAGGATCATCTTTTGATGAACTCCTGCAGTAGCTTCATAATTGGCTTGTCAGTATCTAATCTCCCTTCCACCTCAATCTATTTTCCATGATGCCCCATTAACCTCAGGATGATCCTTATTATGTTGATAAGGTTCTTTGTAATCTGAACTTTGCTTATTACTCCAGTTTCATTTCTCATCATTTCCTCCCTTGTACTTTACAGCCTTATTCAACTATACAATGAATTTCCCCAGATTTGTAAGCTTCTTTCTGAAGGCATTTCTATAGGCTCTTACGTCCAGAAACTCTTCTTGCCCTGTTTCTCCTACCTGTGTGTCAAGTTACATTTTATATATAATTTCCTCTATATTTTCTGGAACCCTGATATCTGGTGAGATTCCTCCTCCTCACCCCCCCTCATTCTTCCTCTTCCCCTTCCTCTCCTCCTCTTTCTCCTTCTTCTTCTCCTTCATTCTTTTTTTTTTTTTTTTTTTTTTTTTTTTTTTTTTTTTTTTGGTACTGGGGAACTCAACCCAGGGCCTCACACATGCTTTTTGCAAGTGCTCAAACACTGAGTTGTCCCCCCAGCTGACTTTTTACTTTGTATTTTGAGACAAGGTCTTGCTAAATTATGCAAGCTGCCTCAAACCTTGAACCTGCGATTCTCCTGCCTCTGCCTCACCAGTCTCTGGGATTAAAGGCTCATGCCACCATGCCCAGCTCTTCTTATGTTTTTATAGCACTGTTTCATTGCATTATAACTGTACATTCATTTCTGTCTTAGCTGCTAGACTAGAACTCTTTTGAGACTGCTTTTTTCTCGTCGGTATCCACAGCGTCTGCATTAGAAAGACACCTGATGAAGATATGACTTGCTCTATTAACTCTTCATGGAAAGTATTATTATCCCTGTGTTACAGCTGAAAAAATTAACCTTCAGGGAGCTTGAGTATTTTCCCCAAATCTATACTGTAAGTATCAGAATACAGATGGGTTCATGTTTATTCCACTGCCCCATGTCGCTTCCCAACACTCAGGAAAAACAAGGATAGTTTGGCTCACAAAATCTAACTTGCTGAATTTCAGACTAGAAATCCTAATTCTTAGATTAGTTTGTCTTTTACTCATGAAGACTACTTTTAAGACTTTATGGAGGGCTAGGGGTTAGCTTAGTTGGTAGAGTGCTGCTTTGTGCTGAGGCCCTGGGTTTGATCCTTAGCACCACAAAAACCAGGATGTGGCAGCTCACCCCTGAAACAATCCCAAAATAATCATAGAAAAATCTATGAGGGTAGCTATAAATCGGACCGGACTTGATGGCACCTAACAACAGCAACAACAACATGGTTCAGGAGGATGTACTTAGGTATGTTAGGGATCCCATTTGATCTAAGAGATGAACCCCCTCCTCCTCTTCCTCCTTCTTCTTATTGTTATTGACAGGATCTCCCTGTGTATCAAACTTGAGATCCTTCTGCCTCAGCCTCCCAAGTGCTGGGATTAAGTTGTACACCACCACACCTGGCTGAGATGTGCCTTTTTATTTATCTAGCGGTTCTTGGGGGTTGAACCCATGGCCTTGCACATTTCGGGTGCGCTACCACTGGTGTGCACCCCCAGCCCATTTTAAATTTTTTTGTTTGGGGGCAAGGTCTTGCAAAGTTATGCAGGCTGCTTCTCACCTCAAATTGGCAATCCTCTTGATTTAGCCTCCCGAGTTGCTTGGAATTAGAGGCTTCTGCCACCATCCCTGGTGAGATATGCCTTTTTAAAATCATTTCTGCATCCTTTTTTACATTCGTCATCAGCTCCCTCTCTCATTTCTCAAAACTGCAATTCCAAATGCTCATCACTCCCTTGAACTCTATCTTCTCCAATAGTGAACTGTTGAACAAACTTAGATCCTAGGCTACTGCAATCCTAAGTGTTTGACTCAATCTGTTTGACCATCCCCCCCTTCTCTCTCTCTCGGTACCGGGAGCCTGAACCCAAAGCCTCACACATATTTTGTAAGTGCTCTACCATTGAGCTGCATCCCCAGCCCCTTTTTAATTTTTTTTTCTGTCAAGACAATGTCTTGCTAAGTTACACAGGTGGCCTCTGGCCTCAAACTGTGCTGTTCTTGCCCTCACCTCCTGAGTCACTGGAATTACAGGTGTGGGGCATCCTGCCCTACCCAGAGGACTATCACAGTCATGTAGTGCTGAGCCCTGGTGAATATGTTGGCGACCCTCAGGATGTGTCACAGGCCATATGGAACAGGTGGGAGTTGTAAAGAAATATAAATTATCCTAAAACAGATAGGGATTCTTAGATAATAGAGAAATAAACATCCCCAGTGGCAAATGGGCTGTGTTCCAAAAATTCAATTTTAAATTGAGTGTTTGGAATGCAGAACACATTTTCCCCTAGAAACAATGCTATGAATAATTGCAGTTATTTTCTCAGGAAAGTCCTCACAAACTAGTTTAACCCATAATGTAACAGAAATATCTGCTAAGACATTTTAAATTTGCATCAAGAACATCCCTAAATCCTTAGGTCTCTGAATTATAAATAAGCTGTGTACATAGCTGCCACCCCAACTAAACTGTGAACTCTTTGAGGGCTAGAAACTATTGAATTATTCATTTTTGTATTCTGAATGCCTGGCACATAACTGGCAATAAATGTTGGTTGTGTAAATGAATGGACAAATTTAATAGGCATTTGAATAGTGTTGAAAGTATCTTAGGGAATAAAAACAGTAACATTTAGTGGATACCTTAAGTGTCTGGCACTGTGCTAGGTGGCGAGCCTATAAAGCAAGGTGTTTTGTTAACGTTAGACTTAGGGATGAAGAAGTTGAAAGCAGTTTTAATATCTGAGGTATAAAATAAGTGGGTGCTGGAACTGCTAAGTGTTTTTGGATGAAATGAATAGCTACATGTATTAATTTTTTTAAATGTCATAGGAAAATATTTCTAGGAATTTATATGAAAGGGCAAGTGGTTCTTGGATCTAAGACTGAGGGGAGGGATATGATCATAGCTAAACCATCAGAGGACAGAAGTCAGAGGGAAAGGGTTAGAAAAGAATAGGACGGGCCTGGATTAGATCCTAGTTTCATTTCATCTGGTTTACTGTTCCCTATAAAGAAGTTTTTTTTTTTTTTTCTTTTTTTTTGTTTTGGTGCATGTGAGTTTAGATTAAGCTGTTATCACTTTCCCATAGATTGAGGTTAATTAGATTGATTGCCCACCACCATAGCAGTAGAGGAAGCATTTGTTAAAAATTTGTTTGGGTTAGCCAGGTGGAGTGGTATTCATCTTTAATCCCAGCTACTTGGCAGGTGGATGTAGGAGGACTGAGAGTTCAAGGCCAGAGGCAGCAAGGCCAGAGGTGTCGTTTAGCAAGACTCTATCTCAAAATACTAAAAATTTTTAAAAGGGGCTATGTTTGCTTCTCAGTGATACAGCAACTGCAAAGAATGAGTGAAGCTCTGGGTTCAACCTCGTACTGAAAAAAGTAATTGGTTGAGGTGAGTGTAATGGCACAGGTGATAGGTGGAGATATTGGGGAGTCAGGAAGAATGAAATTTGAGAAGGTAGGAGGGGAAACATCATTCTCCCAAGTTTTTGGTGGAGGAAGGAAAAAGAGAGGGTACGAGAGAGGAAGAGAAAGGAAGTCAAACAGCTATCCCATAATTTTGTAAATGGCCTAGTCCATCTGTGTTCTATGAAAGCATAACTGCAACTACTTCTTTGTGGTGCGGGGGGTGGGGGGTGGGGGGGGACGGGGATTGAACCCAGGGCCTCGCACCTGCATCCTTTGCAAGTGCTGGACCACTGAGCTGCGCCCCAGCCCTTTTTTTTTTTTTTAACTTTTGTTTTTTTTTTTGAGACAGGGTCTGGCTAAATTACGCAGACTGCCTCTGGTCTCAAACTTGCGATCCTCCTGCCTTCACCTCCCGAGATGCTGGGATTACAGGCGTGCACCACCGTGACAGGCTAACTGCAACTACTTCTGCATTTACTTTATTGTCTCCAAAGTGCTAGAGTACAATCAATAAATACTTGTTCATTGATATTCTGAATGTTTCAAATCAGTCCACACTGAGTTTTATTGAGGACATTAGAACTGATGTAGATCAAGATGAAGAAAGAACTGTTTTTAAATTTGCAAAGCACTTTATATCTGTCTCTAAGAAATAAAACAAGAATTTGTCCATGCCTATTATACATCATGCATCAAACTGGTGGCTTTACTAAAATCCATTTCTAGTGATCATTATTGCAACAATTACTAAATTCCCATTATATGTTAGACCCTAGGTTAGGCAAGGAGAATAAAAGGCAAAGAGGGAGAAAACTCTGACTTTCTAACACTATATAATGAAAAAAAAAAAAAAAAAAAGACAGGGCTAAGGCAATAACTGCGTGTAATGTGGTAAGTGTAATGAAAGAGCTAAGTACTTAGCAACCTTAGAGAACAGAAGAGGAAAGCTTTGATTCACAATAAGTATACAGATAATAAGTAAAACAAGTATTGTTCCATAATCCTGCTATCCAGAAAACTTTAATATCTCAGTGTTTATCCTTATAGTCCTTACCATGCACAGATTTTTAATTTTAAAGATGTTTCTGTTAGTTGGTTATAGTAATACACACCTGTAATCCCAATGATTTGGTAGGCTGAGGCAGGAGGATTGAAGATTTGAGGCCAGAGACAACTTAGTGAGGCCCTGTCTCAAAATAAAAATTTAAAAAAGGGCTGGGGGGTGCAGCTCAGTGGTACATGGCTTGCCTGGCACAAAGTCCTGGGATCAATCCTCAGTATCAAAAAAAAAAAAAAGAAAGTGAGAGAAAAAGAAAAAAATGTATGTTTCTGTTCTTCACAATTTTAATAACTAATGTATTGTGAACCTCTTTCTGACTCAAATATATTTCTACAACATTTTACATTTTACAAATTTATTTATTTATGTTTATTTATGTTGAGGAGGGGGTGCAAACTAGGGGTGGTTATGTCCAATCTGATTTGAACATCTTAGATGTGTGATGACTAAGAATTACATGCATCCTATTAATAAAGAATTATATTCATTTAAGAATGAAATTAAAACATTTTTTTCTTCTAATGTACATGAATTACTTTTTTAAATAGCTACCAAGTTAGGACATAAATACTCATTGTTTGGACCTAACAACTTAAAACATTGTGTTTCTTTTGGCCTAAGGGTGCTGTGAAAAAACTATGGAGATATTAAAGGTATCATGAACCAAGAAAGTTTGGGAACCTCTAACATAAAATAAATTGCCAGCAGTGGACTGCTGGTTCCCAGGCTCTGCAAACTTTATTTGTTGTTGTTAGGTGCCGTCGAGTCGGTATCCGACTCATAGCGACCCTCATAGGGTTTTCAATGGCTGACTGTTTCAGGATTGCCTTGGGAGTGGATTGCCAGGCCCTTCTCCCATTTTTGCGGTGCTGGGAATTGAACTTGGGGCCTCAGAGACTGCAGCGCAGCGCTCTACCCACTGAGCTAAATCCCAGCCCCCTGCAAACTTTATAAGCTTTGAATATTGCTAATTGCTCTTCAGAAACATTCTACCAATTTATAACCCCACTAGCAGGCTAATTTCCTTTTACTTAGAATGGTGACCCTTGAAACTACATGAGAGTTCAAAAGGGTTCATGTGAATGAGAAACCATGACTGATGCTTTGTGTTGAGTTTTCTAGCTGATTAAAAAAAAAAAAAAGGCAAGAAAGGATCTGTAGCCACCTTAGGTTTTGAACCTTGAAGGCAGAGACTGTCTTAAAACGCCAGAGTCTAGCACAGGGCTTTGCTAGTACAGGCACTCAGTAAATACATGTTGACAAAATGAAAACAACCCTTTCTGAAGGGTTTCTAAGGCAAGGTTGAAAATAATGAAAGTTTATAGTCAATATATACGTACTTTAGGTTGCCAGATAAAATACAGAATACTCAAGTTTAAATTTCAGATGAACAATAAATAATTATTTTGATATAATTATGTCTAAATTACACATGGCACACCTATACATAAAAAAAAGTTCGAAATGAAGTTACCTGGGTGCCAAGAGGAGCCTAAGGAATCATGACAAAATAAGGTGGTATCCTGGAATAGGAAGAGGATGTTGGGGAAAGATTAAAGAAATCTGAATATCAACAAATGGATTTTAGTTAATGATATATATTACTATTGATTCATTGATTGTAATAAATGTACCACACTAATATAAGATACTAATAATAGGGGAAATTGGGAGTAGGACATTTAAGAGCTATCGTGTAATAATTCTTCAAATCCAAAACTGTTTTAAAAGTTTATTAAAATATTTTAAAACTGGCATCTTGTATTTTTGTTAGGTCTGGAAACTCTAATACTTGTGTTTCCAAATAATAAATATAACAGGTTTATATCTCAGGTTTAAGGGATTTCAGTTGTATATGATTTTCCCTAAATATTTGATCCAAGTACTTTATTTTCTATAAACAATTCATTTTTTCCTCTTAGGCAAGGCTCAAGTAAGCCAATAATTATTAGAAGGGAATATACTTCAAGATGCTTTGCCCTTAAGTACTATCATAATCTACTACCACTTGCAACCAATTTCGGAAGCTAAAATAGAGGGTTTAACTCTGTCTCTGTCTCTCTCTCTTACACATGACCTATTAGTAGAATTAATCTTAATTTAGGGTGTACAATCTCAATAGATTTTTAAAAATTCAGTTATGAGAAAATCAGCAGGTTAATGTTCTGCAAATAATTGCTTGCCTAGAGTGGCTGCTAATTTATGCTGCCTGTATGGAAAATAGCGCTGATTATTTCATCCTCCATGTTTCTCCTCTCAGGGAGGACAACCTGTGTGTTGTGGAAGACTTCAGAGTCCACGATAAAAATAGAACTGGATGGCAGCTTTATTTGAAGGTGAGTTTAGAAAGTCTCTATTAAAAAAAAAAAAGCAGATGGAGTTTTTAAAAAATGAGTTAATTTTCGAATACTTGTATTTTTCCATATACAAGGCTACCAAATACATTTTCCCCACCTTCTTTTACTGTTTCGCTTCCATACAAAATTAGGAAGTTAGATTCTCATTGCTTAATACTTGAGGGCTGATAATATGCGAACCTTTGCAAGAAAAAAAAACTGCCTTCAAGTGGTAATAATAATTAAAAATTACATATCAGAAGTTATATGGATTCCCTTGATCTCTTAATTATCGGCCAGTCCTTAAAACTAACATGTATCACATTTACATATGCCATAAATCACACAGATACGTACCTATCCATAACATGTGCCATAAAAGATGTACAAGCATTGTAAAGTTCACTTTGCAAACGTGTAAAGCAAGAGAAACATATGTCCAGAGACAAGAAATGGTTCCTACGGCCTGTTTCTATTTGTGCTACTTAAAAAAGGTTTTGTACTTTGATAGGCCAGGACAGCCATGTGTTAAGCTTTTGTTTATTTATATCCGGTGTCCTTGGTCCCCCTGCAAAAAAGGGCAAAAGCCTGTTTTAAAAACGCCACGCTCGGAAGGACGGGGTGTGTCCTGGAGTCAAACGGTCGGGAAATCCGTCCGCACAGAGGGCGCGGTCTCTCGAGGCGCTAAAGGCGCTGTTCTGCGTTTGAAACGGGACGGTTTCCGTGCTGTACGCAGCCGGGTTACCAGAGGCGGCCGCGGGCAGATACCTAGGCCCGCGACCACCACGCGGACCCGCGGTCATCCCCGCTCGACGGGCCACCTGGCCCGGGAGGCGCCCTGCCGGCGCTCTGGCCGCGCCGGTGGGGGAGAAAGGCCGCGAGGGCGGGGCTTGGGACCGCGCGAGGCTATTTCCTCAGGCCGTGGTCAGTCGGGGAGAGAGGCCGCGTGGGGGCCGGCGCGGAGCGCCAGCCACATGACGCGACCCAGCAGGGCCTCGGCGTGGGCGGACACCGAGGCAGTGTAACGCGGAAAGCCTATGGGCCCACTCGGGGGAAGGAAGTGCCAGCTAACGAATATTTCACCACAACCCACATGCCTAGGAGAGGGAATTTGAGAGCCCATGGGGGAGGGGCGCAGGAAGCTGGCGGTTCGCAGAGAGCATGCTCCGTTTCGAGAGCCGTAAGTGGACAGCCAGGCATGCGCAGTGGGCCCGGGGTGGGCTGGCCGCAGGGAGGGGCTGGCGTGAGCGGGCTAATGTGTTTATCCGGTTTTCTGGGTGGGCGGTCAAAGCGCACGCGTGAGGCCGAAAGGCGGTAGCGTCGGGTGGGGGGTTTGCGCGTGCGCCGGGCAAGCTGGTCGCTCCGGGAGGGCGTGGAGAGGGTTCTTAGAGGAGAAGCAGGGGAAAAGGGAAACGAAGGGAAAAGGAAGGGCGGGGGGAGGGGTGAGAGCGCGGTCTGCGCATGCGTGCGAGCTCTAGCGACGACGGCGGCGGGGGAGTCTTGGGGATGACAGTGGCTTTGCCCGTTGGGGTAACGGTCGTCGTCGCCGGCCGGGCCTGAGGCACCGCGCAGCCCGTGGGATACACTACGGCGGCAGCAGCCCGGGCCCTATCGAGCTAGAGGGGCGCGTAGAGTCAGCGTGAGGGCGGCGAGGCGTGGGGAGGGGCCGCAGCGGGGCCTTCGCCGTGAGCGCTGGGCGGCGGCGGCGGCCTGGCGGGGTGAGCGCTAGCCCCAGCCGCGGCCAGGCGGGCGGGCGTTGCGGGCGGCGGCGGCGGCCGTCGTGCTTGGCAGACGAGTCGCCTGCGTGCGGTGCCGAAAAGATGGCCGGGCAGTGAGGGGGCGGTGCTTGCGCTGGTGACCCCGGAGTGTGCGAGCGCGGATCGAGGGGCGCCGCCGCGGCCCGCCGGGCCTGCTCCCCGCCCCCTCCCGCCGCCGGCGCGGCGGCTCGCGCACTTCCTCCCGGCCCTCCCTCCCGGGCGGGGGCCCCGGCCGCCCGCCCGCCTCCCGCCTGCCTCCCGCCTGCCTCCCGCCTCCCCGCTCCAGGAACCGCGGGCTGTGGCCGCGGGGCGCAGAGCCAGGGCGCAGTCTGGGCCCGCGGGCCGACATGGCGAGAGCGGCGGCAGCGCCCGCCGGCCTCAGCAGCGACGACGTCCGGCGCCGGAGCGGCCGCTGGCAGTAGATCGCGGAAGCCAACGCCCGCGCCCTGTGCTTGCTGCGGCCCCGCGCCGGTCGCTGCGATGGAGTAGAGGCCCCGCGCCGCCGTGAGAAGCGCGCCGCCGCCCGGACCTGGCCCGGCCTGCTCCCGCGCGCGCCAGCGCGACCCGGAGGTGCCCCCAGACGGACATGCAGCTGGAGCACCGGCCGCCCGCCGCGCCGCAGGGGTAGGCCGAAGCCGAGGCCACCGGACTCCCACGCCGCCCTCCGTCCCGCCGTGTCTCCCTTTCATCGGGAAGTCTCAGGGGCGGAGGAGGGGGCCGGGGCCCATGAGTGGGAGGGTCGCTCCAGCGCCACAAACTTGCACGAATTCTGGTTGCATCTCCGGCCGGCGGTTCCGCTCCTATTTCTCCCGAATTGCTGCACATTGGCCATTGTTCCCCGGCTGCTGGCGAAGTTGGATCCGGCATTTCTCTTCACCCGGGAGCCGCTGGTGTCGAAGCGTCTGCAATGAACCCCGTGAATGCTACTGCTCTCTACATTTCCGCGAGCCGCCTAGTGCTCAACTACGACCCCGGAGACCCCAAGGCGTTTACCGAGATTAACAGGCTTCTGCCGTACTTCCGACAGTCCCTCTCGTGCTGTGTGTGCGGTGAGACGCTTTTTATTGTCCCCCTTTCAATGCTTGCTTTCAGAAAGCCTTATGGGCAGCGTAACGTGAACGGTCGGAGGGCATGGTGGCTCGTATGGTAAGCTTTGTTATGAGGACGCTGGTATAAAGTCATTACTTTTGAAACTCACCGAGGGACGTTAGACTGGCGTTTCAGAAAGGCAGAGAAGCCTTTCAAACCGCTTTGTATGGCGACTTTAACATTTAAAACGGTTTAGTTCGCCTCGGTTCATCCCACGATGACGTTTTAAATGAGGTTATAACATAGGCAAGAATACTGTTTTTTTAAAAAAACAACCTTTGCTGCAAGAGCTGACTGAATATCTGTCGTGGCTAAACATGGTTAAGACTTGTACATGTGGCATGTTTGCATTTCCCCAAACTGCTGTTAAGTGGGGTGGTGGTTTAATTTGATAGCCCCACAGCCAGAGAACTCCGTGTGAAACTTCCCCCTTCCCCCAGGTTCTTCAACAAATGCCTTGATGGTTGGCAGTGAACTCAGGGAAGGTTGTTGGTACTCTTAAGTGCTTTTTAGGTGGTTTTTTTTTTTTTAATTGGTTACACTTCTTAATTTAGTCTTGGTAGAGGGTGGCGTTGAACTCACTCTGTAGTTCAGGCTGGCCTCGAACTCACGATCCTTTTGCCTCTGCACTCCAATTTCTGAGATTTAAAGCATGTACCTGTACGTCTGGCTTTAAGAGGGTTATTTTAGATGTTTTTGTTTAAAGAAGTGTTAACTCCTGGTGGGTAGGATACTTTTATTTGTAAGAAATAAGAGGTGTGCAAAATTGTCTAATTGGAATGTCTCAAAAGGGATAATTTGTGTTAACTGTGAACGTTTAATATGTTTTCTGAAAAAGTTAAAATGAAACGTTAATGAAAAAGGACAACAGGCAAAGCACTGATGGATACACTCTGCTTAATATTCTACTCCAAATTTTGAGGTTTGTATCTGCTTAAGTGAGAACTTGAGGTTCCGACACTTTATTTAAAATTAGAGAAAAATAATCTTTCCATGGTAGTGGCTGAAGTGGGAAAATAGTATTCATTTGAGACTCATCCAGCATTCTTTTGTATAGCTTTGGGGCAAGACATTAAAGGGGTGCAGAACAGGTGAAGATTGCGTTTTTTGCACATTGAGGACTTAGTCTCATAAACACTTGAGTAACTGAGTTGGTGATTAAGTACTGTTATAACTAGTAAGAAGACACTTAACATCTTTATAGGGAAGCAGTAGCACAGGGCAAATCACTTAACTGCCCTGGGCCTCAGTTTCTTGATCTGTAAAATGAGAGCTTTGGGCTAGGTTCGTAGTTTCCTTTAGTTTAAATTTCACAAAGGGGATTGTAGTATGGAGAATTTCCTTGGTTTCATGGTACCCCCTGGCCTCACTCTTCACTTTTTTTTTTTTTTTTTTTTTTTTTTTTTTTTTTTTTTTTTTTTTTGTTGGTGGTGCTGAGTGTCAATCCCAGGGCTGCCTCAGGCCTCTGGAATGGTAGGTAACAGCTTTGCTACTGCTACACCTCCAGCTCTGCTCCCATCCCCGCTTTTATGGAGTGCTTTGTATGTCCAGCTTTTTGATGGTTTGAGGAGTAAGGAGATGGAGGACTCCTAAGTTCATTCCCCACAGACTTTTTTACCCCGTTCACTTTTGAGAACAGCAGTGGTGCTGCAATACTCAAGTAGGGGAAAGAGGGCATTAGGATAACTCACCCTGTCCTGCTGGAACAGCTAGCTATGTTGAATGGTGTCATTATCAGGTAACACTTGCAGATCTACTAGGTCCTCTTTTTACTGGGTAGGTGAGACTTAGCTGTAAATGGTAGTTTGGAATGGTATGTAGATGTTTGTGGTTCTAAATACTTCATTTTTATTTTGTATGTTTTTTGAGGCAGAGTCTCCGTATAATAGCTCAGACTGAGTTCAAACTCAGGATCCTCCTGCCTCAGCCTTCTGAGTGGTGGGATTATGGACATATGGTGCCATGTCAGGCGGGATTTTGAATTCTTAACAGTAGCTTCAGGGTTGTTGTTAGGTGTTGAGTCAGGTCCAACTCATGGCGACCCTCATAGAGTTTTTAAAGGCTGATTTCCATTGGGATTACTTTCAGGAGTGTATTGCTAGGTCCTTCTCCTGTTTTTGCAGTGCTGGGCCTCAAACCCAGGTCCTCAGAGAGTGCAGTGCAGCTCTGGGATAGTAGTGCTCTAATTGAACATTTTCCAGAATTCTAACTTGGAATTTAAAAAATGACATTAAACATAAAGCTACCTTTTAATGGAAGTCTAACTGCAGCATTTTTGAACAGCCAGTCTTGACAACACAAAGGAGAT
Source organism: Pedetes capensis (assembly GCA_007922755.1). Classification (NCBI taxonomy): domain Eukaryota; kingdom Metazoa; phylum Chordata; class Mammalia; order Rodentia; family Pedetidae; genus Pedetes; species Pedetes capensis. The sequence continues at coordinate 6,039 of VMDO01027551.1, read as the reverse complement.
TTTTCTGACAGTGGAGCTTTGTAATTATTCTCTCTTGTTGAAGCCTCTCTTCCCTTTTATCCTATAGAAAAGATGTGTGGGTTCTATTCCTCCCTTATAACTGAGTAGCTGGTATGAAATTTCAATAATAGGGATATAGGCTCTTTTTTTATTTGCCCTGCAAGTCTTTGGTTTGTTGTTGTTGTTGTTGTTGTTAGGTGCCGTCGAGTCGGTATCCGACTCATAGCGACCCTCATAGGGTTTTCAATGGTTGAGTGCCTCGGGATTGCCTTGGGAGTGGATTGCCAGGCCCTTCTCCCATTTTTGCGGTGCTGGGAATTGAACTCAGGGCCTCAGAGACTGCAGCGCAGCACTCTACCCACTGAGGTAAATCCCAGCCCAGTCTTTGGTTAGAGAGAAAAAAATCATTTATACAGATTCAGCTCCAGCTTTTGCACGCGTGCGCGCGTGTGTGTGTGTGTGTGTGTGTGTGTGTGTGTGTGTACTGGGGATCAAACTTAGGGCCTTGAGCATGCTAGGCAAACATATCACTGAGCTACATTTCCACCATTTAATTATCTTTGTACCAGGTATTGTCCTAGACTTTTTTCTCAAAAGAATAAACTCCCCCCCTGAACCCCTGTACTTGGGAGTTGAACCCAGGGCCTCCCAAATAACTTTGTAAGGGCCCTTCCACTGGATTGTGCCCCCAGCTTATTTTTTATTTTGAGTCAGAGTTTCATGTCCCTTAGGCTGCCTCCGGGCTGGGGTTTAGCTCAGTGGGTAGAGTGCTGCTCCATGTTCCCAGAGGACCTGGGTTTGGATTTGATCCCCAGCACTGCAAAAATAGAAGGACATGACAATCCACTCTCCGAAGCAATCCCTAAACAATCAGCCAGTGAAAACCCTATGAAGCTGTGAGTTGGACTGGTCTCAAAAGCACCTAACACCACCACCAACAGGCTGCCTCTGGCCTGGAGTTTGCCATCCTCCTGCCTCTTCCCTCTGCCTCCTGAGTCCCTGCGATTATAGGCATGTACCACTGCCTGGCTTCAGGTTTCTTTATACTCCTCTTTGTTTTCTTCATTTGTTTGTGTATATCAGTAACATGCTATCAACAAGTGGCTAATGCCTTGGCTTCTCTGAGCCAGTGTCTTGGGTATTCCTCAACTGACCCTTCCCCTTAGAGTCCACTTGGTAACTTTTCTATTTGAATAGTTTAAATTTGCTTTTGTGAGTTACAATGTACTTTCAAAGTGTTGTCTTTTATTGTAATTTGTCTCAGGCTTCTCCATGTCCACCAGCCACCTTGACTTATCTTTGTAGCTACTTAACCAGAGTATGTATTTGTTACTCTGCTTAAGATTTTGTTTCATTGTTAGGAAATGAATTTTGATTATTTTTACCTTAATTACTGTATTTCTGGCTATTTATTTCATCTTTTGTTTGCTCTTAGTTAATAATACCTTAGTAGAATTAGAGTATTTTAATCCATTGCCTTTCTCTTCCAGAAACCTTAATCTTTGCAGAGCGGGAATCTCTGATTTTCTCAAGTTGTGCGGGGTCTCATTTTATGGCCAGTGTATTTTGTGTGTGGACTTTAGTTGTCTGTCAGTTGTCCATTTTCTTTATTACTGTAACTCACAGCCTGGAGAGCACGTGGCAATCCACTCCCAAAGCAGTCCGGAAATAACCATCCATTGAAAACCCTGTGAGGGTGCTATGAGTCGTACATGACTGGACAGCACCTAAGAACAACATAACCCTCAGAAAAATGTGCATTTTAAAATGTCTGGTCTTACTTTTGGAAATAAATTATGCTTTCTGGCAAAGTTGGGTGGTTTTAAAGTTATGCAACAGTTAAAGGCACACCAAAAGTGAGGTTGGGAGGTCCAATATATAATCTAAAAGCTTTTGATCTAGGAATGCCGCTGAACACCATTCCCTTGAAGTTTAGATTTGTGCCTGATGAAGCAAGGTGTGGTGGTACATACCTCTAATCCTAGTACTAGGGAGACTGATGTACTGAATTTGGCTTTTCTTAGTGACTAAGTCTTAGAGTCCACTTGGCAGTTTCTGTATGGCCATTTATAAGGTGGAAATCTAGGATTAGAAGGGACCATTCAGGCTTTTCTGATGCAGGTCTGAATCTCCTGTATAGTTGATTAATTGTCCAGCCTGTGACTGAACATATTCAGGCATTCAGGCTATGACATAGGATGTGTGTAGTACCACCAGTGGATGAGGGTTGTCTCAGAGATCTTTTTTTTTTTTTTTTGCAGTACTGGGGGTTGAACCCAGGGCCTCGCGCCTGCATGCTTTGCAAGTGCTGGACCACTGAGTTGCACCCCTAGCCCGTTTTTTTGACTTTTTTTTTTTTTTTTTTTTGAGACAGGGTCTCTCAAAGTTACACAGACTGCCTCTGGTCTCGAATTTGTGATCCTCCTGCCTCTGCCTCCCGAGCCACTGGGATTACAGGTGTGCGACACCGCGTCCAGCTCTCAGGGATCTCTTTAGAGTGTCATTGAGCTTACTGTCTCAGGTGGTTTTACTAGGGTCCTGGGATTGGAACTCTGGACCTTGCACATGCTAGGCAGGTGCCTGCCAGCTCAGTTTTTACATAGATCTTAAGTAGGAAGATATTATTAGGTTGTGTTTTCATAGTGAGCCTTTAGTTGTCTGGAACAATTCAGAAAGCCTTTGGTAAAATTTGCTCTTAACTGTTGGACGACTGCTTTTATATCTTTTTTGAGATGATAAGCATCACTAAGTACCTGTTTTGGTAGCATCATGGTTTCACTTTTCTCTTAAAAATGTGGATTTTTTGTGTCGCCTTCCACAATAGTTTTACATATAGCCAGCAGGGATTATCTGCTTTGTGTGATTTGGACTTTTTTTGAGATAGGGTCTCTCTATATAGCCTGGCTGGCCTGGAAGCCATTAGATAGCCCAGGCTGGCCTATCCTCCTGCCTCTGCCTCCTGAGTGTTGGGAATACGGGCATGAGTCACCGTGCCTGGCTTAGACAAATTATTTGGTTTTTCTGTTTCGCTTGTAAAATGAAGTTGTTGGATTAGAACCGAATTTGGGCCGAGTATGATGATATCCGCCTGTAGTGTCAGTTACTTGGGAGCCTGAGGCACAAGGATCACTTGAACCCAGGAGTGTGGGGCTAGCCTGGGCGGCATAGTGAGAACTTTGGTCTCCTAAACAAAACATTCCAGACTTTTTTTGTGAAGGTGGCCATTTTTCTCCCGTGTTGTACCTGGGGGAGTAAACCAAGGGCCTCACATGTGCTAGGCAAATGCTCTACCTGGCCCATTTATTTATCTGTCTGTTTGTCTATATCTATCTATCTATATTTATTTTGGGGCAGAGTCTCAATAAGTAGCTCAGGCTGCCCCTGGTCTTGAACTTGCAATTATAGCTCTGCGCCATGGCACCTAGCAAATGTGTCCTTTTTTGTTGTTACTTAGTTAAAAACTTACTGAATTGGTGGTCATATCAAAATCTAGAGTTAACATAAAAATCCAGATTTTAAGTGTCTTCTGGAAAATTGTTAGTTCGTGTAACTGTAGGTCGACATTCTCTCATGTTATATACCATCACTGACTGCAGTTGAAAGGGTGTTTTCCCCTTTGTGGGTGGGGGTATGTCCTTTCTGGTTTGCCCTTGGTACCCCTAAGCCTTTATTATTTTTCTTTTTTACTTTACCTGCTTGACTCTGTGTAAGTATTTGGGTTTGTAATCCTGAGTACTGGAGGATTTATAAAAGCTGCTTTACTCTGAACACTATTTGTTGTTGTGGTGGTGGTGGTGGTTGTTAGGTGCTGTCCTGTTGGGTCTGACGCTTAGTAACCCTATGTATAACAGAACAAAGCACTACCCTCCCCAGCACTATGTCAGTTCTTCTCTGCTATTCACAGGGTTTTCAGTGGTTGATTGTTTCTGGAGTGGGCTGTGGGGTCCTTCTCCCAAGCCTGCAGCACCCAGTATTCCTCGGTGGTCTCCCATCCAAGGACTAACCAGCCCTGACCCTGCTTAGCTTGCGCTATCAGATGGGAATGGATGCCAGGGTGGTATGGCTATAGATGGACACCATTTATAACCATAGAATTCTAATGTTGGGAACCTGAATTATTTTGTGAAACCTTGTTACCTGGAAAAAAAATCAGGATTGCTTTATCTAGTGTGTCAGAGAATAATTTTTGGTTCAGTTAAAACTTTTTTTTTTTTTTTTTTTTTTTCTTCAGTGCTGGGATCAAACCCAGAGGCTCATGCATACTTTGTAAGAACTTTACCACTGAGTTGCATCCTCAGCCCTTTTAAAATTTTGTATCTTGTGACAGGGTCTCGCTAAATTACTCAGGCTGCCTCTGGTCCCGAACTTGGGATCCTTCTGCCTCTGCCTCCGGAGCCACTGGGATTACAGGCGTGCGCCACCCCACCTGGCTTTATTTATTTATTTTTAAGACAACAGTCTCACTGTGTAGCCCAGACTGGCCCCAAACTTACAGTTGTCCTGCTCCCTCCTCCCCAGTGCTGGGATTATAGGGGTGTGCCACACATAATTTTTGTTTTTAATGTTCTTATTTACTAACTTTGTCTTCTGTGTCATTTCTACATATGTTGCTCTGAATTGGCTTTTCTGTTCATTATAGGTTACTTATTTGTGATATTGTGTGTTGATTGAACCCAGGGTCTTGCACTAAGCAGGTCCTCTACTGCTGAGTTACACCCCCATCTCTTTAATTTTTATTTTGAGACAGAGTCTTGCTAAATTGTGAAGGCTGCATGTGGCCTTGAAACTGCCATCCTCCTGCCTGAGCCTTTTGCTATATGTGTGTGCCAATGTGCCCAGCTTATAGATTACATTTTTATGCCTCTTTGCATACTTGGCTAATTTGATTGGATGTAGATATTTTACTCTGTTGGTAAGATTTTACTTTGTTGTTATGTATTTTTTTTTGTTTGTTTGTTTTCTGAGATGAGGTTGTCCTCCAACTCACAGTGTAGCCCAGGTAGGCTTTGAATTTGTGATTCTCCTGCCTCAGCCTCCTAAGTATTAAGATTATAGGCCTGCACCCACCATACCTGGCTATATTTTTGTATAATATTTTTGAGTTTTGTTTTGGAGTGACATTAAGTTACATGGGGCTTGAACCCAGGGCCTCACACTTGCATACTCTGCAAAGTGCTGGACCACTGAGCAGCACTCCCAGCCCATTTTGTTTTATTTTGTTTTTTACTTTTTGAGGCAGGGTCTCACTATGCAGACTCCCTCTGGTCTTGAACTTGCAATCCTCCTGCCTCCGCCTCCTGAGCTGCTGGGATTACAGGCATGCGCCACTGCCCCCCAGTATTTTTGAGAGCAGGTCTTGCTATGTAATCCAGTTTGGCCCTGCTAGCCTCCAGTTTCAGATCCTCTGTCTCAGCCTCATGAGTGCATTGATTACAGGTGTGTGGCACCACACTTGGCTCTGTTTGATTGTTATGAGGCTTGTTTTTAAATTTTTATTAGGTAGGACTATAGCAGCTTCTTACTGTTGGATCCTCGTGCATGATAAAATTTCTTACTCTGGGTGGTGGGAATAGAAATAATTCTGCTGTCTCTGTTAAGTTAAGGGGATTGTTTGGGCAGTATTTTAAAAACATTTCAGTGGAGTTATAGATTATTGGAATTTGCCACTTAAAATTTCCCCATTTTAGTGAATCCAGTTTGAGATGATTTCCTCATAGCTGGGCATAGTGACACATGCCTATAGTCCCAGGGACTTGGAAGCAGAGGAAGTAGGATCACATGTTGGAGGCCAGAGGCACCTTGTGTAATTTATTGAGACCTTGTCTCAAGATTAAAATAAAAAAGGGGGTGGGGGTGCAGCTCAGTGGTAGAGCTCTTGGAAAGTATGTGCGAAGCTCTGGATTCATCTCCCTAGTATTGCAACAAAAGGGGAGATTCCATAGTGTCCCTGAAGTAAAAAGCTCCTGTAATTTAAAAAGAGCAAGGCAAAATAATTTATTTTTCTTTTAAAATGAGCTGTGCAGATTTAAAGAAAATTGG
>VMDO01027550.1:0-25104 GCA_007922755.1 Pedetes capensis | reverse complement strand
GGGGGAGGAGGAGGAGGAAGAGGAGGAATGGTAATGCTGTAATGAGTAATGCAGACACTGCCATAATTGAATGTAGATCTTAATTATTTACATTCTGTTTTCAGCTTAAATATCCTATGCTTCAGAGCTATTTTGCAGGCAAAATATCATCCAAGGATTACTAATGTAAATACTCTTTTGATATAGGTGACAAGTTCTTTTTGTAACTTGCATAACCTCTCAGTAAAATTAACTTCATCTAAGAATGAATTCCATGGGTCTCTTCTAGAACAATCTGGTCCTAACTTCAATTTTTAAAAATTATATAAATGGCAAAGCAATCTAGCTGCTATCATTCATCTGACCACTTTTGCTTTAGTGATATCTTTGGGGAGACTTTTTAAAATCAAATATCTTTTTCAAGAAATAAATAAATGTAGAGAATCATGAGTATCAAAAACTTCAATGACTTAGTGTCAATAACACTATCTCATTGGGATTTGGACTGCAACTTTCCAAGTATCTGCCAGACAGTATATCAGAAGAGATGGAACAGAAACATTAGTTGACTAAATTTTGTTTCATTCTTTCATTCACTCAACAACTCATTACTGAGTACCTAATATGTGTCGGGTATTTTTGTAGATTCTGGAGGAACAAAAGCAAAAAAGAATATAAAGCCTAAATCCCTTATGGACTTTATATTCTGCTTGGGAAAGGCAGATAAGAAATTACTGATCTTAGGTGCCATCTAGTCGAGTCTGACTCATAGTGACCCTCATAGGGTTTTCAGTGGCTCATTGTTTTTGGATTGCTTTGGGAGTGGATTGCCACATCCTTCTCCTGTTTTTGTGATGCTGGAGATCAAGCCCATGGCCTCAGAGAACATGGAGCAGTACTCTACCAACTGAGCTAAATCCCAGTTGGTAGAATGCTGCTCCACACTCTCTGAGGACATGGATTCGATTCCCAGCACCACAAAAACAGGAGAAGGATGTGGCAGTCCACTCCCAAAGCAATCCCAAAACAATCAGCCACTAAAAACCCTATGAGGGTCTCTATGAGTCAGACCCAACTTGATGGCACCTAATAACAACAAGAAATTATTAGATAGTTTTACTCTTCCAACGTAGGGGAAAGGCAAGGTAAGAATAATTGGGGAAAGAGTTAGCAGGGAAGACCTTTCTGAAGAAGTGATACATGAGAAGAGAGTTGAATGAGGAAGTGAGCCATGCAAAAATCAGAGACAATGAGGAAGTGCAAAGGCCCTGAAGTGAGCAAGTAAGATCACGGTGGCTAAACCAAAGTGAGTTGCTAAGGAGAATGATAGAAGATGAGATCAGAGGAGTGGAGAAGGCCAGATCCTGTGGGGCCCTGCAGGTTATCTTAGGGGTTTGAGTTTACATTAGTTGTGATGAGAAGCCACAGAATGTTAGGAATAGGAAAGTGACATGATAAGCAGTTTGGAGAAAGGACTCTACAGAGGCCATTTCAACAGAATGGGACAGAGTTGATATTATTACAATATTATAATATTGACTCTTAACTGCCTAATTTCCAAGATGAAGAATAAAAATTATTTTTGTGCAAATGGTGTGTTGGGAACAGAAAAATCAGCTATTTAACTAGAGTGGTACATATGTAGCTAGAATAAAATACCTATTTCTATAATGACTATAGGGAAAATGCTTACCCAAACTGCCAATTTACAGAGGCTCTTTGTGGATAACAAATTGAAGAAGAGTATGAAAAGTCAGAATATTCTGAAACACATCTACCACCTTGTCTCCCATCCCTTCCCCTTGTTGATGTCTTACTTTTGGGTGCTGTTATGAATGGAAAAGCAGGAAGCATACCATGGACCCTGGGTATCTTCTTCCAAGTAAAATGCTGCCATCTGGAGACTCTCAGACTACAAATATAATGCACCCCCCCACACATACACACATCTGTTTCTATGTATGAGTGATTTTCTTTGGACAAATGTTTATAAAGTCATTAATTTAAAAGAAACAAGAAGGAATCTACTCAGTCTCACTCTCTTGCTTTGCCTAGCCCACTATATTAAATGGAAACTCTTTACTGTTGGTTGTGAAAACTTTACTTTTTTGTGGGCTATAAGTTCATTAGAGTGAGGTATTCATTTTTTATAGGTAGAGAGTGAGTATTCATTTTTTATCCCCTATAAGCAACTAACAATTGGCCTCATCCCTTTACAAATGGTAAATCTTCTCTATCTCTTCCATGATTTTTGATCTATTCAAGTTTCCTATTTGTTCAGTTTTTCTAAGAAAACTGATTTCTTCCAAATACATTGTAATAGAGTTGCATACAATATTCTTCTGTAAAAATTTAGCCTCTTCTATATTACCAAAAGCGATCTACAGATTCAATGATACCCCTATCAAAATTCCAATGACATTTTTCACCAAAATAGAAAAAACAATTCTAAAATTCACATGAAAGCACAAAAGACCCCAAATCACTACAGTAATCCTGAGCAGAAAAAGCAATGCAAGGGTAATCATAATATCTGGTTTCAAATTATACTACAGATCCATAGTAACAAAACCAGCATGGTACTGGCACAAAAACAGACATGTAGACCAACAAAACAGAAGATCTGGAAACAAAGTCATGCAGCCATAGCCACCTGATGTTAGGCTGAAAAGTTGGACAAAGGAGAGCCTCTTCAACAAATGGTGCTGGGAGCACTGGATATCTTCATGTAGAAGACTGAAACTAGATCCTTCTCTCTCACCCTAAACAAAAGTCACTTCAAAATGGATCAAAAACCTTAATCTAAGACCTCAAAGTTGGAAACTGCTGGAAGAAAACTGCTAGAGAAAACACTTCAAGGTAAAATATAGGCAAGGACATTCTGAAAAGGACTCCAATAGCATAAGAAACAATAGCAAGAATTCACAAATGGGATTTCATGAAATTAAAAAGCTTTTGACCATAAAAGGAGACAATTATTTCAGTGAAGAGACTGCCTACAGAACAGGAGAAAATCTTTGCCACCTATATGTCAGACAGGGGATTAAACATCTAAAAAGTATAAAGAGCTCAGAAAATTAAACACCAGAAAAGCTAATTACCCAATAAAAAATGGGCAAATGAGTTTCACTGACAGTTCTTAAAAGAAGAAGTACAGGTGGCCAATAAACATATGAAAAATGTTCAACATCTTTAGGCATCAGGGAAATGCAAGTCAAAACTACATTGAGATGCTATTTCACCCTAATAAGAATGGCATCAAGAAAACAAACCACAAATTCTGGTGGGGATGTAGAAAGAAAGGAATTCTACTAAACTGCTAGTGAGAATGTAGGTTGGTGCAGCCACTATGGAAATCACTATGGAAGTTCTTCAAGAAAGAATATGTGTGTGTGTGTGTGTGTGTGTGTGTGTGTGTATGGTGTGTGTGTGTGTGAATATACATAAGAATATATATAAGAAGTATATATATATAAAAGAAATAGATATATAAGAAAAAATATATATATATCGGCCATACCATCCTGGCATGGTATCCAATCTTATCAGATCTCAGAAGCTACATAGGGTAAGGCCTGGTTAGTCCTTGGATGGTAGACCACCTGGGAATAACCAATGCTGTAGACTTAGGAGAAGGAACCAGCAGCCCACTCCCAAAACAATAAGCCATCAAAACCCTATGAATATCAGAGAAACAGAGACAATAGTGCCAGGCATGGTACAGTATTGGGTAGTATTTCCCCTGTTGTACATAGGTTCACTATGAGTTGGGCCAACTTCACAGCACCTAACAACAACAGCAACAACAATAACAACACACACATGCACACACACACACACACAGCATGCAAGCAGAAGGCAAACCATTGGTGGGAAGGAAGGGGGTAGGGGTTGAGGAGGGTCATGAGAGAGTAATGGGGGAGGTGAACATGAGTAATATATAATGATACGCATATATGGAAATGGCATAATGAAACCCATTAAGTTGTACACTAAAAATTACTAATAAGAAAAGTAAAACAAAAAAATTAAACTCTTATCTGCCTATAGTTATGTATAACTTTTAATGGTTGATGTTATCTTTTTACTTTCCTATTATGTAAGATTTTTTTCTTTTCTTTTCTTTTTTCTTTTCTTTTTTTTCCTATTTTCTCTTGCTCTCTCTTCTGCAGTGCTAGGGATTGAACCCAGGACCTCATGTATGCCAGGTAAGCACTCTACCACTGAGCTACATCTCTAGCCCTATTATAGAATGTTTGAGTAGGAGAATGACATATTTGGTCTGTGTCACAGGAAGAAAAGACTGATGACAAGATACAGAATGGATTGAAAGAGAGAAGACCCAGGAATACTTTAAAAGGCAACTATACCATCTGAAATTAGTAAAGAGTAGAATATGAAACATAGAGAAGCAGATTTAAAAGATTCTGTAAAATAAAAGCAGTAGGAATTTGTGATTACTGGTATACGTTTATAAGAGAAAAGAGGAAAGTCAACATAATACTACAGTTTCCTGCCTGGGATGATGGAGATGTTCTTAGGGGAGAATAATGAGTGATTTGCAGGTGTTTGAGTTTGAAATTGTAGACAGATAGCAAAGTGAAAATATCCAATCCATCTGAATCTAGAAATATAAATCAAAGCTAGAAGAGATTGATGAAGCTGTGCGATAAGCTAAGAAAAAAAAGAAGTATAATAAGATGTCAATAATTGAAAATCTTTTGTAAATACTTACATTTTGGGACAGCTGAAAAAAATCAGACAGCATATCACAGAAACCAAAGATGAAAATTTTAAGATGGTTTAGGAACAGCATAACACAAAACAAATAATAAATTAAAATGAAAGAGAAACTGACTACACAGGAAGAAAAAAATTGTATGAAACAAAGTACTATGAATTGAAAAAATATTTCTTAGTAAATCTGATAACCATAGGACTAATTTCCTTAATATGTGAGCACTGAAAAATCAGTAAATAGATCATGCAAGAAAATTTTTATAAACTTGAGTTTACCAAAAACTGAAACTTTTTCTCTGAAAGACTGTGCAAAGATGAGAAAAGGACAAGTATAGACTAGAAAAAATTCTTGTAAACCAAATTCTTAGATAAGGAATTTTATTTAGAATATAAAAAACTCTCAAGTCTCAAAAAAATTCAATTAGAAAATGGGTAAAGATCTGAAGATACCTTTTTACCAAGAATGAAGTAGAAGTAGCAAATAAGTATATGATAGTATATTCAACAATATTAGCTGTTTGCTGTTATTAGGTGCTGTCAAGTTGGGTCTGACTCATAGTGACCCTGTGTACAGCAGACACTATGCCAGGCCCTACACCATGTCAGTGTTTCTCTGCTATTCATAGGATTTTCAATGGCTGATTGTTTTGAGATTGCTTCAGGAGTGGATTACCACATCCTTCTTCTGTTTTTGCAGTACTGGGGATCAAATCCAGGGCCTTAGAGAAAGCAGAGCAGCCCTCTACCAAGTGAGCTAAACCCCAATCAATGTTAGCTATTAGGGAAATGCAAATTAAAAGTATAGTGGAATGTCATCGCATACCTATCAGAATGGCTAAAATAAAAAATGATAATATTAAATACTGGCTAGGATGAGGAGAAAATACATCACTTATATGTTACTGGTAGGAACGCAAACAATACATCCATTATGAAACATAATTTGGGCCAGGAGTGTTAGTGCAGGCCTGTAAACTCAGCAACTTGGGAGGCTGAGACGGGAGAATCATGAGTTCTAGGCAGAGTCAGACTGCATAATGTAGAGAGACCTTGTCTCAAAAGAAAAAAATTAAAAATGGGCTCAGAGTGCAGCCCAGTGGTAAAGCACTTGCAAAGTTTGTATGGAGCCCTGGGTTCAATTTCTAAGTATGGAAAATAAATAAATAAATAAACAAACAAATAGGTAAATATAACTTGTCAGTTTTTTATAAAACTAAACATACATCTGCCATAAAACTCAGCTGTCAACACTACTGGACATTTATCCTAGAGAAATGAAAACTTACATTTACACAAAAACCTGGACGTGAGTGTTCATAGCAGTTTATTTGCAAGTGCCCAGCCACTGCACATTCTCCTATGGGATGACTTCACTTGCCTGCTTCTCATAAAAAGGTTGTTTCATCTTGTTGTTTTGTTGTTGTTAGGTATCCTTTATTAATTACAAAATTGATTTACAAAGGAAGATCAAGGAGTAAAGAATTATTTGGCCAGGATGTTTCTAATAATTCCTTATAATAGGGAACAATTATAATATTTATTAAAAAATGAAGATGATTGACATATAGCCTTAATAAACTTTTCAGGACAAATTTTGTTCCATCTGCCTTCTGATCCTTTGTTGCATTTTGCTAACTCTCATCAATTCATTTTTCCAAAAGTAATTAGTCATACTCCTATAGATAATTCTGCTTTGGTATTTACTGATGGGTCTTCAAATGGTGTAGCAGTGACTCTAATTGATAATAAAATTATAAAAACACCTACTAAAGAAAAATCTGCCCAAAGGGTGGAATCGATTCAGTTATAATAGCATTTAAAATCCTAAAAGAAAAGGCTACTAATTTATATACAGACTCTTACTATATAGCTGAGCTATTTCCATCTATAGAAACAGCTATTTTGCCAGTTGATATAGGGACCCTACAAACTTGCTAATACAATGTGATGATGTTACCTCTTACAAGCTGTAAATGTATGTCACCAGAACCTTTCTAAAATACTTAAAAACATGAACTATGGGTTAATTTTTCCTTATTTCCTTCTAGTTATTTTTGTTATGTGATAATGATGTTAAACTTAAAGATGTACAAATAAATTTGTAAAAGCTTAACAGAATATTCTGCATATTTGTCTTATGTTGAAACTATCTGTTTTATGTTTTCTGACTGTCAGAGGAATCCATATGAACTGAAGGACACAGAAATCCAGGAACTTAGAAAAATTTTTAAAAAGATTATATAGGTGTTTGACAAAAAGTAAAAAGCAAGTTTAGAAGAAGGCCTATGTGGAAGTGAAACTGAAAGATACAAAAGTGATATAGCTGATAAGCCAATGATAAAAAAAAAAGAAAGACAGATGTATTTGCTTATAACTGAGTTAAAAACATTCAATGTTGAGATGTTAAACAACATTCAGGATAGGAAACTAACCAAACATGGACTAATATGTTATATGATAATAAAAAAATATGATGATGATAAAAATAATGACAACAGAGATAGTTATGGAGATGATGATGGATATAATAGATTTGGAGATAATGATGGGAACTATGGTGATGGTCCTGGTTATAATAATAAGAAAAAACTGTGATGATGATTATAAATCCAATGATAAAAATCATAGATATGATAAAAAATTTTAAAAACAAAACAAAACAAAAGGCTATAATTCTTAACAAGAGAGAGAATGAGGAATTGTCAGGAAAGCAGGTTACCTTGAGACAGTCTTCCCAAATGTACTAGAGGAACTACAAAAATCTGTCACAGAAACAATGACCCATAGTTTAAAAAGTAATTATAACTTAAATAAAAAACCCTTTTGTTCAGAACTGTCATAGCCACAGTTTACAATATATATATAATATGAATATATACAGCTATTAATTAATGTAATGTCAACTAGATGTACATTCTTGAGGTCTTTTATCTGTTACAGCTTTTTCTTTTTCTTTTTCTTTTCATTACATCAGGTATATCACACTGTAAGTTGTGGTAATGGTACCAATAATTAAAAATTAAGGAATTTTTAACTTTTCAAAAAAAATTTCTTTTTTTTTTTTTACAGACTAAGCACAATAGCCAGCTGGCCAGTCTAAATAAACTTTTCTGCTCCTGATCCGTTTGTGTCTTGGAGTATTTTTTTTTTTTCTCTTTCTGGTGTCAAGCTGCTGGGTACAACATCTTGGAGGCCCCAATGAGATCTCCCCAGAGCTACAGACAATTTGGGCTTTCTAATCCAGAGTCAAACCCAAAAAGGGGTACCTCCTGAAGATGTGCCAGGGCCTCTGGGTTTCTGTGCCCTGGGGAATCAAATGCCATTTGGTGATTGGGACAAATTGAAATCCTCCGGAGGTGAGTTTTTGTTTTTGTGCTGCAGCATTTGTTTTTGGGAGATCCCAAGGGTCAGATATGACATAATCTCGGCCTCCGTCCTAACCCGAGACGTCGGGATAAGATTTGTCTTGAATATGTTTTGTTCATTATTGTCTCAGTTTGTTATTTGGTGTCTGTCTGCTCTATGTTAAACCTGTGTGCTTGGCACTGTTTAGCTTTCAGGTTGTCCTTAACATCATGGGAACTTCATCACCAAAACCTTGACCCCTTTTTCTTATATGTTGTCTCACTTCAGATTTGCTTTTTCTCCAGATACAGAAGCTGAATTTAGAGTCTATTTTATGCTGAACTTAAAAATTTCACTTCATTCCCAGTTTCTCTAAAATGATATTAAGTACATAAAGTTTAGATGTATTTATTCAATTTTATATTTGTCAAGAATTGCTCCATTCATTGTTTGTGTTTTTATAGTCCTGATTTTCTGGTTTTTAACTCAGATCCTAGATTCTGTTTTGGAGAGGTTGACCTGCTGGTGTCTGGGGTCACTGGATGCCTGAATGGCCTCATAAGAGGCCTTTTCCCCTAATTTATCTTCTGAATCTCTAAATCTTTCTCTGGGATCCCTTCTCTCATTTGTCTTTTGAATCTGTCTCTCTGATGTCTGACTCCCTTCTGGCTAGATTCTCTCTTTTCCTACAAGTCCTTCTTGGAGACTTGTCTTGTCTCTGTTATAGTCTCTGACCTCGAGACCCCTTTGTCTGCACAGATTAGGGCCCTCTTTTTGGGGACTCTGTCCTAACAGGTCTTGGATAAGGAATTTCACAGCCTTCTCTGACATTTAGGGTATCCTCCTTATAATTGCCTTTTTTGCCTAACTACTGTAAGGTATTTACCAGAGTCCTTTTTGTCCTGCCCCACCTGGGACCCAAATGCTGTTACAGGATTTGCTGAGATGGCTAAACATTTATATACAGCTACTGCAGAGAAAACTGAGCCATTAGTTTGGACAGAGTTTCAGAAGGCCATGGTCCTAAACCCAGCCACGTTGCTCCCAGATGATAACCCTACCCAGCCACTTTATGATTGCTTGGAGATCATTTTAGCCCAACAGGGACATCAGCCTGATCTAAAGGATGTGCCTCTGCCAAATACAAAAGAAACTCTCTTCATATGGGCCCAGACATTGGAACATGAGACTTCTGTTCAACATACAAATATGTTAACTTATAATAATTCCATTTCTATAGTTAAGAGACTGTTTTCATATTTTGTTAATTGTTCTCAATGCTTTGTTACTAATTGTATTAATTCTACTTTGCCAAAAATTATTCTATTTTAATTATTGTACATCAACCCTCATATGTAATGTTGCCAGGTAAACTGGAGAAAACATGATATGATGATCAAGGACTTATGATTTTACAAAAGTTAAATGAACTAATCAGATCGAAGAGATTTGTTACAACTCTTATCTTAGGAATAACTACACTTATTAGTATCTTAGCTTCTCTTACAACTTCTAATACAGCTTTAGTTAAGGAGATGCATACTGCAATGCTTGTAGATAGTCTCTCAAAGAATGTATCTTTAGCATTAGCAATTCAAGAATCTATTGATAGTAAGTTGGTGGTCAACTTTGGTATATTATGGAGTTACTATATTGTTGGTTCTAATAGTCATTTTCATATTCCCTGCAATCTACAGATTGATTTCCACTGCTCTTCAACGACTCAATGTCCAACTGACAACAATAAATTTATTAAAAAAAGAAAGGGAGAATTTCCAGGTCCAGTTCCACTCATGATGGGTAAACTGAGTCCCCACATCAGGAAGGGTACCTTTAAAAGGGCATCAGAGGGAAAGTCCACCGAAAGGGGAAAAGTACCTCAAAGCCTTTGGAGGGAAAGTCTACCAAAAAGGGAAGAGTACCTCCAAAAGAAAGTCTCTTCATGGAAAAGGACTTGGAATCTCATCTTTTCTTTTTCCTAAACTTGAATTGGTCACAATTTTCTTCATATTGTGGATTTCTGGGAAAATTAATGAAAAACAAGTAATGAATGTAAATATATAATCTTCTAATTCTGTGAGCATTCATATTGTGGATTTCTGGGAAAATTAATGGAAAACAAATAATAGATGTAAATATATAATCCTCTGATTCTGTGAGCAATACTAATTCAGAGCAGGAGCTAAAAAACCTTCTTAACAGGCCTACAATGAAAAAATTCTTGGGTAACTTCCAACACCATAAACTCCTTGAGTCAACACAGTACAAAAGCCTCCCTGACAATTTAGCATGGAGGTACTTATCTATCTAAAGGCAGACCTTGGTTCCCAGCTAGAGAAAAAGAGTAAAGGCTGCTGTTCTGGTCAGCCTGACCCTCCACTGCTATTATGACTGCCAGATGTGTGTAAAACTGCATATATTCTTACTATTTGCATGACCTAAGCCTAAAACGATTGTATAAAAAACTAGCTATCCAAACAATAAACAGAAGAGATCCACAATGCCTCCTAGCTGCTGTGTCTGTTACCCATCGCCGACTCCTCATCTGCCTTCAGGAATCCCTGGATCCTAGGCTGCAGCTGGGCTGTGGCAGTGCCCCAAACTAGAAACAATCCAAAGTCCTTCAGTGGGTGAATAGTTAAACTTGAGTAAATCCAACAATGGAATACTACTCAAAAAATTGAATACATGATTGATACAACAATCAAAATGGATCTCAAGGTAATTATACCTGGTGAAAAATGCCCATCTTAATGGATAAAAAACCATATGGTTGTATTTATATATCAGTCTCAAAATGACAAAATTATAGAGGTGGAGAACAGATTAGAGTTGTTAGGGGACAGCACAATGGAGTTTCTTTGCAGGGATAAGATAGTTTTACAATGCTGGCAATAATGCAAACAGACTAGATCACTCATGTAATACTGCTGAGAATGTAAAAAGGTAGATCACTATAGAAAAAAGTTCAGATTTATATCAAAATCAGGATGCATGTATTTAGATAAATATCCCCACAAAAAGACACACAGGTAGAAAGGTGGGGAGGATGGGAGTGAGGGAGGAGGGTCATGAGTGGGTAAGGGAGAAGTTACATGAGGAATGTACAATGAAATATATGTATGGAAATGTCATAATGAAACCCATTAAATTGTATATTAAAAATTACTAATTAAAAAAGTTTAAAAAAATAGAAAGAAATCCCTATGAACCACAGAAAAGCATTGATGTAGTATTGGGTTTGGCACAGGGTTGGGAAGTGTTTCTGTTGTACATAGGGTCACTATGAGTCAGACCCAACTTGGTGGCACCTAACAACAATGACAACGGCATACTTCATGAAGTAAAAAATACCATGTTTTTATTATCAAAAAAGATAGTTTTATATTTCTATATCTTGATTGTGGTAGTTTTTTCGAACCTACACATGGAATGCCTGCAGCTGTAGCCCTGTGTCATCCGATCCTGTCAGATTTTGGAAGCTAAGCAGGGTCAGGCTTGGTTAGTACTTGGATGGGAGACCCCCTGGGAACACCATGTGCTGTAGACTTGGGAGATGGACCTGGCAACCCACTCCCAAAAATCAACCTGCCATTGAAAACCCTATGAACAGCAGAGAAACAATGACAATAGTGTTTTGCCTGTTGTACGTAGGGTCGTTATGAGTCAGATACTGACTTCATGGCACCTAACAACAACAACAACAACAACAACACACATGGAATAAAACTGCATGGAACTTTACATATGCACACATACACAGACTCCAAGGAATAAAAATTAAATTAAGTCAATAGTCAAGTTAACAATGATGCACCACAGTTAATTTCCTAGTTTGGATATTGTACTATAGCTATATGATATTGGGAGAAGCTGGATGAAGCTACACTAGGCTCTGTGTACTGTTTTAACAACTTCCTGTGAGTTGATAATTATTTTAGAAAATTTTTAAGTTAATGAGTAAATGTGTTACAGCCTAGAAGTAGGGATTGTTAAGTGTGGAAACATTGCTTTTAGTCCTATAATATATACAACTATTTTTGCATGGTTTAATTTCATTATTTAATTCAAAAATAAACAAAAATAAGGAAAAATCTATATGAAAATGATACATTCTCAGAAAAATGAACAAAGAACTACAACAGGCATCTCAGCGAGGGAAGCACAAAATGGTCAATAAATGTGAAAAACAATCAAGCTCACTCTTAATTTAAAAATACAAATTAAAATCAGATACAACCTTTGACTACAAATTTATAAAAAGTTAGCAAAACTATAAAGATTGCTAGTATCCAGAATTTATGTGAGGATGGAGAAATAGGGATTTATACAGTGTTAAAACATTTTTGGAAGGCATTTTGGAAATACTACATTTTAAGTTGGGGCTGGGATTTAGCTCAGTTGGTAGAACACTGCGCTGCAGTCTCTGAGGTTCTGAGTTCAAGTCCCAGCACCACAAAAATGGGAGAAGGACCTGGCAATCCACTCCCAGGGCAATCCTGGAACAGCCACTGAAAACCCTATGAGGGTCGCTATGAGTCGGATACTGACTCGATGGCACCTAACAACAACAACAACATTTTAAGTGATCATTTTATTTAATGCTTCCATTCTTCTCAAGAATTTATCTAAAAGATATACGCACACAAGTGTCCAAAGATGTATATACACCAGTAATCATTACTTTATTATTTATCTTAGAGACATTAGAAACATTGTTCATGTCCATTAATAAGAGGTAGGCTAAAAATTAAGACGTAACTATGCAACAAAATACAATAAATAAATTAGTTCTAACTACTTACTCTTTATCTTAATTGTTTTCTAGGCATTAACTCAGAAAATGACTACAACATTCCTATGAAGTAGATGCTGTCATTATCCCCAATTTTGGGATGGAAAAAATGAGCCACAGAAACTTGCTGTAATTCATCCAAAGTTCGTGGTTAAATACAGGCAGTCCTTGCTTTACACAGTAGTGCTAGTCCAAAAAATGACCATGTATGTTGAAAATTGTAAAGTGCTCTTAATAATCAATTGGCAAATTATGATTTAAAACCTGTCAAGGGCTGAGGGTTTATAGCTCAGTGGTAAAGTATTTGCCTAGCATGAGCAAGACCCTAGGTTTGACTCCCAGCACCACCAAAAATTAAAATCAGCAAAAAAAACACTGTCAAAACATTAAAACTGTGCTTACTATTTGTTACAAGTGTACAGGGAAACTAAATGAAAATAGTACAACCAATATTTATTTAGCATATTGCAATTTAAAAATTACAAATATTCTGAATTAAAGGGTTTCAGTTTTTTGTAAACACTCATCAGCAGTAGTTTGAACACAAAACCAAACTCTCATATAACTTAGGCAAGAGAATGAGCACACTTACTATTCCCTGGCAAATCATAATTCTCCAATATTTTATCCTGTGTGCTTTTAATGTTGTGGAACATCTCTGAGAGTTCCTGTGATAGGAAGTTTTTGCTGGTGCCCCTTCCACTGGGACATCTTCATCTTTTTCACTACAACTACTTTCCTCATTTGTATGAATGAGTGTGTCTTCAGGAAGTTCCTTTGGATGTTTATCTTATACTCAAATGGCAACAATGTCAACATTTACATGCCAGTTATTTATTCCATAAATTCTGCCCAAATTTTACTTACAACATTATTCTCTAATGCACTTTCATCTCTGTCAGCTTTGTCTCTTTTCTTGATCATCCAACTTTGTAAAATGTTGTATGGATTTGTTAGTGAGAGACAAGGAGGCAAGACAAAAATATTATTTTGTTGTTGTTTTTGAGTAAACTAAATAACAGATGGGCTGGGATTTAGCTCAGTGGGTAGAGCGCTGTGCTGCAGTCTCTGAGGTCTGGAGTTCAATTCCCAGCACCGCAAAAATGGGAGAAGGGCCTGGCAATCCACTCCCAATGCAATCCCGAAACAGTCAGCCATTGAAAACCCTATGAGGGTCGCTATGAGTCGGATACCGACTCGACGGCACCCAACAACAACAACAACAAATAACAGATGGGCAATAATCAATCAACAAACCTAAAAGAAGTGATGCATTGGTCATTGATCATAATGTGCATTTTTTATTCATGTAGTGATTTGTAGCTTTTGTGGCTTTACAGAGCTAGCAGAACAATTGTTCTTTATGCAATTACAGTTAATATACTATGATCATTAAAGCCAGAACTGTGTTGTTGGGAGACAGGTATTATTTAACTAAACCATAGCAATAGAAATTCTTATATAAAAGAACTATGCAAAGAGATGACTGCCTGTAGTTGCTTAGTCAGAACTCAAACGTAGTCCAACTGATGCCAGGATGCATTCTCCTAACCATAAGCCAATGTTACCCCTTAGAATAGATATGGTAGCTATTTTAAAACCTGAAAATATATTACAGTAGAAAAATCGATTGCTGAAATATTATAATATGATTTGATGTTTATAAAAATAAATTATTGCAAAAATAGTAATTTGGGCTTGGATTCATATTTAAAATCTGCAGAAATAGTCACTAAATTGTTGACAACAGTGATAGTCTCAGAGTTGGGGTGCAGAGTCTAAGACCTTTATCTTTCATATTATATGACCTTCTCTCTACATAGAACCAGCCTGAGATACTAAGTAAACCAAGGGCAGAAGCCAAGGAGGTGACAGACATAGAAGAAGAGACGTGAAAGAAGACAAGACCATCATAGGTGTTGGAAGCTGTGCAACAAAATAAAAGCAAAGCCTATGCCACTGAGAAAGTTCCCTCTCAAAAAGCTCTCTCAAATCTCCAGCATTTTCATTCTCTTTCCAATATGCTCAGATAGCTCTCAGCTTAGTTTAAAAACTCCTTCATCCTGTTCATTCCTCTAATTGCCATTTTTTTCTTGTTTCTTTTTCCCTTTTTGAAATAGACCCATAATCTCAAATGAAGTTTCTTTTTCTTCAATTTTCTTCTCTAACTACTAATTCCTAACATACAGTAATCTCATTTCCAAGACAATATCTAGGATGAAATTGTTTTCTCAGTGGTCAGCATGGGTACAAAACAACCTTTTTCCCACTCCCACCCATTCTAAACCTGGTGGAGATACAGTGTGAGTAACTTCCAGGAACAAACACTGAGCTTCTGTGTCATCTCCAAGTAGGAAACCAGAACTTGGAAAGATTAATGAAGGGGAAGGAGTGTGCACAGGGAGAAACTCCTATCTTCAATCAGGTACTCGGCTTTGCTCTGTGGGACCTGGATATTTTCACTTCCTGGAGTTTGCCCTAAAGTAGGGAAACATGATGCCAGCCTATGAGTTAAAAATGGAGAAATTCTTCCAATTCTGCTGCTTCTATCATAATCATTGCAAGCTGGGAATGAGAATTTTTTTTTTGAAGTTTTTGACAGTTGAACCTCACACCAACTTTGCAAGTACTCTACCACTGGGCTGTAACCTCAGTCCATTTTTTATATTTTATTTTGAGCTAGGGTCTTGGTAATTTATCCAGGCTGCCTCTGGTCTGGCACTCATGATCCTCCTGCCTGAGCCTCTCCAGCAAGTTGATTACCAGCATGAACCACCACGGCTGGCAGGATGGGATTTTATGAAAAGACTCAACAGTACGTCCTTACAAAGTCGCATCTTTATTACCAAATTCAATAGACTATTCTCCTTCCCTTCCCCAATGTGTATTACCCTCAGTTAATCAGAATTTCCATGGAGGGATTCCAAGATCCTGTAGATATGAGAGGCTAAATCTTTTCCTCACCAAGGGAAGGAAGAATAAAGAAAAATCCTCCTACAAGAAAGCCTCTTTCCTTTGCATTGTATGTTTTCCTTCACTCAGAAAAGCTCAGAGTGGCAGTCTAAAGACCCTCCAGTCTAGAGGGCTGCTGCTAACAGAAAGGGAGAGGACAAACACTAGCAATTACAGTCAAGGGTCTCCCCACTTTCATCCTAACCTCCCAGGGATTGAAAAAGGGTGAGAGGGAGGCCCTGCTGGCTGTGCATGAAGGGTAACGATGAATCTGGACAACAGGCCACAGGTCCACAGTGGGCATTCTGATTAGGGCAGAGCACATTTATTCCAGAGCCAGAGATTCAGGCAGGGATCTTGGGTAAGCATGGTCCCCAGGACTATCCCAAGATTCTAGGGTACATGGCCCCAAAATGGAAAAGGCTCATGCTGCTCTATACTCCTCTGCCTGCTGAAGTAGGCATAGCCCTGCATCCAGAACCAGGAATGAGGCCCTATCCAGGTATATGTGGGCCCTGTGGAGATGAAGGGCAGCTCTAGAAAAGAAAGAAGGAACTCTAGGAATTCTTTCTTCTGGTGGGGAAAGAAACTGCTTTATGGTAATGGAATTTCTCTCTTGCTCTTTGTACACCTGGCTACTTCCTCTCAGGCATCAACTCATAGGTTCCTCTGTGCTCACCCCAAGACCTTCTCCCCTCCAATTCTCCCAGAATCCTGGTTCTTTCCTATTTTTGGCCCTAGCCCCAAATTACTCTATACATTTATTTTACTTACTTATTGTCCCTCTCTCTCTCTCTTTCTGAATGATACATAAGTTTCACAAGAACAAGAGCCTTGTCTATCTTGTTCTCTGCTGTCGTATTTTAAAACATGCTAATTTGGTTATTTGAGAGGCTATTTGAAGCCCAGGCCCACAGAACACTGGATGGGAGGGAGAAAGTTAAAGAGACAGAGAAGGAAAGAACACAAATAAGGAGAGTACAGATTAGTAGGTTATCACTGTGAGCAAACTGGGCATCGGTCCTCCCAGAAATCCTCTCAGAGTCTATGGAAGATGCCTCAGAGTCAGCTTAGAGAGGGTTAGGAAAACTGGGGTAACAAATTTTCCCAAACTTCATTGGCTGAAAGATCTCTTCAGAGGCATGAATGCACCACTAAGCATATGCTCAAGCCTATAGCTGTATCACCCTGGCCTCTGATCCTGTCAGATCTTGGAAGCTAAGCAGGGTCAGGCCTGGTTAGTACTTAGATGGGAGACAACCTAGGAACACTGGGTGCTGTAGCCTTTGGAGAGGACCTGGCAGACCACTCCCAAAAAACAATCAGCCACTGAAAACCCCATGAATAGAAGAGAAGCTCTGATATAGTTCTGGGATGGAAATGTTGAGGAGTACTCCATCTGTTGTACATAGGGTCACTATGAGTCAAACTCAACTTGATGGCACGTAACAACAAACAACAACAAGCATATGCCCAGACCTAGAGAACATGTTGCTCATCAGGGTGACTTGAGGACCCATGGGCATGAATAGGGATTATGTGCGGGGAACCTCAAGAGAAGGCTGAGAAGATGTGCGCTGGGCAAGAACAGCACTATTGTATCTGTTACAGCCTTAGCTCCCAGATAAGGCTAAGAAACATAGTACATGTTCCAGACACAATAGCCAAATAAATGGAAGATTGAAAAATGAATGAGAAAAAAAAAAGAATGATTGAATAAGATTCTAGTAATTACCAGAGAAAAATTTTCTTATGTTCTCAGTCTTAGCCTTCATTTTGACCCAAAATCTTACTTTTCTATCCACCTCCTGCCAGGCTGCAAAAGGACCATCCTAGTTTTCCTGCCACTTGCCCTCTTCTTTGCCCCTTTGGCTGCTCCTTCATATTTCTTCTTCCTTAAAGAGAGGCATTTCCTCATGTTCACCATTCTCAGAAAAAAAGCACTTTCAGACTGACTTCATCCCCACTCACTTCCAGTGAGAAAAACATTGCTTGATTTCTTGGATGTAAATACAGCATTACTTATTGATCCAGTTTTTCATGGCATGTAAGATATCACCTATAAATTAATTGGCCTACTTTTAGAAGTTGCATTAATGCTTCGGGACCAACTGAGTACCCTTTAGTGCACAAATAGCAATTAAAGTCAAATTTACAACATTGAAGACTGGAACTATTAATCTAGATCAAAGCATTCTAGGGACCACTTCCTTCTTTCCTCCTTTTTATATAGTTTTCATCTGGGTTATGAATAAGACATCTTATCCTGAGAAAAGAAGTATTATATCTTTGGGACATTTAAATTCTTGATTAATAGCACTAAAAATCTTTTAACTTTAAATGAATATGCTGATGTGCACATTCTTTTTGCTTTTGTCCCCTGGAGCTCTTGGTTCACAGAAGGTTGGCTTAATTTTATTACATAGCCATAAAGCATGAGAATGGACTTTCTTCAGTTGTGAAAACAGTAAAAATGAATTTGAGGTTTCTAAACATAATCTGATTTTATTTTTAATTGTTTTGTGTAGAACCTTCTCTCTGAGTTATCATTAGCAATATTTTTTTCTAGCTTCACAGTGATTTGGTATAATAATGGATAAAAAATTCATTTAGTACTATTTGGATAATCTACTACTTAAAACTACATTTCTCTCTACAGTTTCTATGATGGTTAATTTTATGTATCAAATTAGGTAGGCCATGCTACCCCAGTTTTTGGTCAAACACCAATCAAAGTGTTGCTGTGAAGATAGTTTCTAGATGCCATTAACACTTAAAACAACAGATTTTTAGTAAAGCAAATTAGCCTCCATAATGTGAATTGGTCTCATCATTTCAGTTGAAGGTCTTAAGGGAAAAGTCTGAGATCCCACAAGGCAGAAGGAACTTTACCTCCAGGTGACCTTTGGACTCAGGACTACAACATCAACTTTTCCCTGTCTATAGACTGTTTGCCTGCCCCACATATTTCAAACTTCTCAGCCTCCAAAATGATATGAGCCATTTCCTTAATATAAATCTCTCTTTTTCTATATATATGCATTTATATACAATCATGAGCCACTTATGATGAGGATATCTTCTAAGAAATGCATTAGGCAATTTCATCATTGGGCAATATCATAGAGTATACTTACAGAAACTAAGCTATAATGTCAGTAAGTCACTGAATGCCCCAATTTGCACATCTTATTCATTTTATTTCACTTGAGAACTCTGGCTAATATAGTTCTAAAATTTTAAAAGAAGTAAATCTTTAGAGGAAAGTCCTATGTAATTTTGTACATTTAGAAGAATTTCTCCCTTGCTTTTTCCCCATCCTTCCAAATATCATGGTAAGAATTAAGGACACAAATAAAAAAGATCATGAGTATTGTTCTTACATTTAAGATGATTAGACAACAACAGAGGTATATGCAAGGGAAGAAATGAGGCAGGCACTATTACTACCCAGAGAAGTTGGAGAGGCTTGACAGAAAAGTCACATTTGAGTTGAATCTTGAGAGATTAGTAGGAGCTGGATGACTAGTGAAGGAAGAGATCTACTTTCCAGAAGGGTAGAACATCTGGTCAAAATACATGGCAGCTACCTATTATATTGATTCATTTATTCATTTAGCAAGTATTTAGTGAGTAAGTATGCTTGCCAAAGATGATTTCTGTCCTTAAATTTGATCCATGTTTTTGCATCCCTCTTACTCAGACTGGTGAAGATCCGTTGTGTTTATCTTGCTAGATAGCTGCATTTCCTAATTTTATCCATGTGGATCAACTAACAAGCAAAAACAGGCAAAAAGATGTTTAAGATTAGCATTTTTAGCCAGTAACAGAATATCCAAAATAATAGGACATAAGCATAACAGAATTTTATTTTTCTCCCTTCTATATGTCCAGACCAATGGTCTGGAGTGGCATAACAATATCAGTCTTCTTTTAGCTTTCTAATCACAAAGCTATTGCTTAGTGCCCCAATATGACTGCTCTAGCTCCAATTCTATTATCTCAGATTCTAGCTAGTTGGAAGGAGAAAAGAATATGAGCATTTACCTTATCTTAAAGATACTTCTTGGATATAACATATATCACTTTCACCAATATATCATTTTCCAGAACTTCATTATACAACTAGAACTAGTTTTTACGTCTAGCTGCCATGTGACCAACTAAAACCTAAAACACAGGAAAGACAAAAATTAACAGGTGATGTACTACACTGTAGGAAGGAGAGAATCAGAATGACTATTACTCTGAAGACTATACCATTAAACTAAAAAGTAGAGTTGAAGCTCGGTGTGGTGGGACACATCTGTAATTCTAGCACTAGGGAAGCTGACACAGGAGGATCTAGAATTTGAGGCCAGCCTGGGATATATAGTGAGTTCCAGGCCAGCGTAGGCTACATAAGGAGACCCTGTGTCAAAAAAACAAAAAGTAGAGTTGATAAACAGAATCTAGTTGTTGTTTTATTGTCTTTTATAGTCTTTGTCACTTAATTACACTCTCTTAATAACAGCCATTTAGAGGTAGTTATTTAAAAGAAAAGAGTACTTAAACTTTTTCACACATCAAGAAAAAAAACTTTTCTTTCTAAGTTTATTGACCAATGGTTATGATGATTAATTTTTAAAAGGTAAATTCAGGCTTAATAGGTACATCTTCATTTTTTTCAAGTTTTGTATCCTTCATATAATCCATGTGAGAAAAAAGCACATTCAATGAAAATACAAAATATTAGTCAATAATAGCAAGGTTATTCACTAATAGCAAAAGTCTGACATGTTTTTAGTTATTGTATTAAGTTATTTCTATGTGGTGGCCATGGAGTAGCACTGCCTATATCTCCTTTTCAAACAACCTGCTATGAGGAGCTTTATTGCCTGACATATTTCCGTATCCTCAACTAGTGTCACATGGGGGCCACACATCATCCAGCAGCTTCTTGCTGATGAGTGACCGAGTAGGGGGTACTAGAGAATTAAGCTATGAGATTCCCAAGTGTAGTCTTTAAAAGGTCTTACAGCTTCTATTTTTGGTCTGCACATGGTATTCACAATCACATGAAGAAGTAAACACATCCTCCTTGAGAATAAGAGAATAAGTAGAGAAAATATTCCAGCCAATAGCTGATACCAACCACCATATCTGCAAGAACATCTTGAACTGTTTTGCTCCAGCCAAATTATCACGTAAGTTGTGATCATATGAATCATCCCATATGAGCCTTGTGGAAGAACTGCTTATCTGAGTTCAACCCATGTTGTTGGCCTATAGAATAACAAGCAATTATTGTTGTAACAAGCCACTAAATTTACGGGCAGTATGTTTATCAGCAAAAGGTAATTTTAATAGAAGGTACATATGTGGCAAATACAAAGTAAAAGTTTGGCTCACTATATTAATATCAGACAAAACAGATTCAAAGACAAAAACCAGGATCAATATAATTCTAAACTATATGCACCTGATAAAATGTTCTCAAAATAAAGCAGAAAAAGAGAAAAGGTTGGAATTATAAGAAGTAGATAAATTCAAAGTGAACACAACTGTGTGTAATCAAAATAAATCAAGCAGAAAATAAGCATCAAAGATTATTTAAATAATGCACTTAAAATGCTGAATTTAATCAACATATAAAAATCTTCACATCCTGTGATGAGCATAATTCTAAGATAGTCCCCAAATGGCCTTCTGATGTATATGCCTTACATAATACCTTCACCTTTAGTGTGTGCAGGACCTTTGAAATGATCTGATAGTTACTTCCTTGATTATACTGTGTTATACCTGGCTCCACCTTTCAGACTATAGAGAAAGGATCTTCTGTTGGCTTTGAAAAATCCCCGCTGAGAGCAACTCCTGGCCAAAAGCCAGAAAGAAAATGAGAGTATCATTTCTACAACCATGAACTGAATACAAATGATGACTTGAATACTTGAATGACCATGGATGAAGACCCTCAGGTTCAGATGAGAACATTGTTAGTGGACTGTTTGATTTTGGTCTTATGAGATTGATAACCTATGCCCAGACTTCTGACTTACAGAACCTGTGAGCTAATAAATGGATGTCATTTTAAGCCTCTGAGTTTGTATTTTTATGTAGGAATAGGAAACTAATACACACTCAACAATTAGAGAAATATAGTCGTCTCAACTACACATGAAATACTTAAAAAATGATAATAAACGAGGACTAGGGCAAATTTCAGCAAATTTCAAATAATTGATGTCAGACGTTTCTGATCCCAGGACAATTAACACCATAATCTGTGCATCAGTTTGAGGAGATCTTAAAGTTTTCAGTGTCCCACTATAGCCTAAAGGTGCTCAGAGTACTATACATGAATGAAAGTCTGAGGTTGAGAGAAAGAGGCCATCATTAGTGAAACCATTGGTTGCAGGGACACATGACTATGACCTTAGACTCAAAGGTGGGGACTCTGGCCAGATAGTTCATAATAGGACAGGCACAAGCTATACTTCTATAGTCACCAGGCCAGGGGCCAGCAAAGCAGCTACTCTGCAGCCAAACCAACAATGACTCCAAGAGTACTTTTCTTCCCACCATCCCAGAGTCAGGAAAGACTTCCCACCCCCAACCTAACACTTTCTGCAGAGAAGCAAGTAAAGAGGGAAGGAAGACAAAAAACTAAGCAGTGATCCAAAAGAGAATGTACATCCCCAAAGAACTATTTAAATGGAAATAGATCAAGGCACTATTGATTAGTAAGTGTTCTGTTTATAGTTTCCCTGCTATACAACGTAGGTGGCTGGTGAGGCATTTTCTTCATACCCAAGAGGAGCATGAGTCAGACTATTTTAGCACACCACACTATTTTCTTTAAAGCTCATTTAAAATAACTGTTTTTTTCTTTAAAAAATCAATTTATAAAATAGCATCTCAAGATACATTTTTCCTTGTTAGATACATCTCTATACTAGGACCTCAAACCAGGCAGGTAACACACATGAATGAAACAGGCTAATTTTAAAAGAAGAAGATATAGTGGAGTCTGGTAAACTGGGCTGGGGTTTAGCTCAGTTGGTAGAGTGCTGTTCTGTGTGCTCTGAGGCCCTGGGTTCAATCCCCAGTACCACAAAAATGGAAGAAGGACCTGATAACCCATCTCCAAAACAATACCAAAACAATCAGCCATTTGAAAACCCTATGAACAGCAGAGAAGCGCTGACATAGTGCCAGGCATGGCACTGTCAGATAGTGTTTCATTCTGTTGTACATAGGGTTGCTATGAGTGGAGACAACTCAATAGCACCTAACAACAACACACCATACTTTGCTAAACTAAAGAGCTCATAGCTCAAGACATAGCTCAATTTGAGACATAGCTCAAATTGAAGAATTTCTAATTCTTTAGATTGGTTTTAGCTGATAGGCCATCATTTTATATCTTCCATAATATGAAATACACATGTATAATTGTTATCTCTATTGTAGCTTGATCAAATTTTATCATAATTAAATTTTTTTAATCTTTAAAATTTCCCCCCACAGTGAGATGCTAAAGGGTGTCCTGTGCATCTTTACATATCCAGGATGTATGTCCTTGTATACAGTAGCCTGCAATAAATATTACAGAATGGTGAATGAATGAATAAATGAACAAGGCCCCATGGCAGCAAATCATCCACACCAACACATTAACTGAATGATAGCAAGAATAATCAAATCAGGGATGTGAGCTTGAGATACCTCACAAAGGTCTGCTCTGTAATGTGACATGCAAACAGCTGACAGCTCTCTGCTTAATGACACTCTGTAACCTGAGATTGTAGAAGTACAGTGTTTGAAATAGGCACTAATTTCTTTCATTTTTAATTAGATGACCAGTGATTAGATTATTATTGCTAGAGACAGGCTGATTAAGAAGTCAAGGGGAGTCATTTGTCCTCCTCAGAGGGCTGTCAGGAGGGTCCATTAACATAATGGCAGCTTCCCAGCTGGGAGCTCTACTCTGCTTCTGTCACTTCTGGCAATAAATACTGGTTCTTCACTACTTGGGACCTAAATTTTTCCACCAGGCATTCATTTAGAGGAAACTTTTATGAAAAACTTAGAGATGGACTCGCACCTTAAGAGAATCTACTAAGGCTGCTACCTAATTGCCAACCCTAGTAATTTTCTTAAGGTGGTGGATGTAGGGAGGTGAAGCAAAGAGGGGAGGGCTCACTATTTCCACCTTAAAAGCTTTAAGGGAAATTCGTTAAAAGCTCATCACCTCAAAGGGGATGGGGATGTGTAGGGTAGTACATTAATGGAGTAGGTACAGGTTTAGGAGTTGGGAATGGATGAGAAGCTGCTTCTACATTATTGCCGAATCTGAAAAGCAGAGAAACACATTTAACTTGGTAACTGCTTAAAACTGGGGCAATCCCAAGCCTCTACGCAACCTTATTTTTTTCTCTTTTCATTTTTTCATTTTCAAAAACTTCAAGATTCATTATGTTTCTCCACTTTTACATAAAAAGTTGATTATATTCAAAACATCAAGTATTCAGTGAGATGAGAGAGAGAGAGAGAGAGAGAGAGAGAGAGAGAGAGACTGACAGACAGACAGAGGAGAGAGAGAGAGAGGAGAGGAAGAGGCAGAGAGAATTCAACCTCTATTTCAGATTAGTGAAGCCTCAATTATTTTCTAAATAGAATGCTATTAATGAACTTCCCAAATTGAATCATAAAAGTGCAACCTTCAAAAAAGCCAAAAATATAAAACAAACTAGCTCATTTGGATTATTCATAAATCTATTTCACCCCTGGATATGCTCAGTATGGGGATCAAATTGTGGGAGTACATCAAGATAAAAAAGTGCTTAAAGTATAAAATCATATCATCTGCAAATAATGATAATTTGACCTCTTCCTTGCCAATCTGTAACCCTTGGATTTCTTTCTCTTGTCTGATTGCCCTGGCCAGGACTTCAATTACTATGTTGAATAGAATAGGAGAGAGAGGACATCCTTGTCTTGTTCCAGATCTAAGCGGGAATGGTTTTAGTTTTTCGCCATTTAACATAATGTTGGCTGTAGGTTTGTCGTAAATGGCTTTTATGAAATTAAGGTATTTGCCTGTTATACTTATTTTTTCCAGTGTTTTTATCATGAAAAGGTGTTGCACTTTATCAAAGGCCTTTTCAGCATCAATTGAGATGATCATGTGGTTTTTGTTTGTTAGTTTCTTGATATGTTGGATTACGTTAATTGATTTCCATATGTTAAACCAGCCTTGCATCTGTGGTATAAATCCCACTTGGTCATGATGAATAATCTTTTTTGTA